>JAJMHC010000015.1:51787-103263 GCA_030582855.1 Hemisphaericaspora lyxosophila
TGGATCAGGAGGAGGTTCTTGAGGAACGTCAACATGGGTAGGTGGATATCTAGTAGGTTGTGGGTTCTCAGTGTAAGGTGTAGATTCGTCTCTAAACTCAGACTCAGATTCAACAGGAGCTTCGGAACTTTGAGTGAGATGAAGCCAAGGACAAATGTCTGGGGGACATGAATATTCTGGGGCCTCGATTGGTGGATCAGGAGGATGAGGAATCCAAGGATCTTCAACATAGATAGGTGGACGCGCAGTAGGTTGTGGGTTCTCAGTGTAAGGTGTAGATACGTCTCTAAACTCAGACTCAGATTCAACAGGAGATTCGGAACTTTGAGATGGATAATTCTCAGGACAAATATCTGGAGGACATATAGGGGGGGGGCCTGGGTCTGGGAGGTTGGGTGGATCATAGGGATCTTCAACAAAGATAGGTGGATGCAAAGTAGGTTTTGGGATCTCAGTGTAAGGTGTAGATACATCTCTAGACTCAGACTCGGCATCAACAGGAGCTTCGGAACTTTGAGATGGATAATTCTCAGGACAAATATCTGGAGGACATATAGGGGGGTCGCCAGGGAGGTTGGGTGGTTCATATGGTGGCAGAACTGCAGAGTGTGTACGGGTATAAATAGGTTCGGTGGTCTCGGCGGGATATTCTGGACCAGTCAGAGGAGCAATGACAGAGAAACCTTCGTCGTCTTCGCTAGGAGAAGGTCTCCAGGAGTCCATGGAGGGAGTGAAGGTAAATATAGGATCAGACCCACGGGTACCGGCATCTTCATCACCAGATACATAAACCAGATGGGGTGGGTAAGTGGGGCAGGGTGGAGTAATGGTAATGGTAACAGTTAAGTAATCGTCCAGTTCATCATCATTAACTTGATCAGGAATGTCAGAAACATGTGGTGTGTCTGTGTTTATCGGATCTAAGTCCACTGGAGCTGTTCCAAACTGAATCTTAGAATAATCTCCTCCGGGTTTGATCAATGGAAATTTAATTTCAGGTTCAGTGGAGGTCTCGGCTATACTGGCATTGATAGCTGGTGAAACTAGTAGTAGAATTTGCAAAAATACCAGTAATGGGAACATTGTTTTTGCTGTTAAGGTTAAAGAATATGACTTATCATCAACTCATCAGCAAGAGTTAGGGGGGCGGAATATCTCCATATATATATACATATATATATATATATATTCAAATATTATATAACATATATCCAGATACATACCAGATGGATATTATAACCGATTCGCCGAATCGATCTGTCAAACAGAGAAAACAGTTCATGCTCGTATCTAAATATTAGAAGGTGATTTAAAAGAATAAATGACCATGATGATCATCAAACGGTTTCTTTTGATATTGGATATTGATCCGGGGAACAACTCCGAAAGAAAACCACCAGCCAAAAAAAAAAAAAAAAAAAAAATATTATTATTTAGTGGATGGTGGTGGTGATGTCACCCATCATCACTGCAGGTAATATAAGAAACAGGCGAGAAGTGTAAATTAGATCATGCACTCCATTTGTTCATAAGCCGTGCTAGTTATGTTAAGACAACTAAGCCATGTGCATCAATTAATTAGCAACGTATTTTTTTGTGTTTACAAAAGCAATTTGCAGCTGGAGTGATGCCGCCTTCTTTCTCGGTGTTGACATAATTGACAAGGCGTGATA
The DNA here is from genome assembly GCA_030582855.1 of Hemisphaericaspora lyxosophila. NCBI lineage: Eukaryota > Fungi > Ascomycota > Pichiomycetes > Serinales > Debaryomycetaceae > Hemisphaericaspora > Hemisphaericaspora lyxosophila. Next base: position 53,461 of record JAJMHC010000015.1, read on the forward strand.
GTCATCCTGCTGTTCTGGAACTATTTTTGATTTATTAATGGGCTGATGTCGGCTCAACGGTGACTCTCGTGGTTTAAACGTCTCTACGTCAACAGTAACAGATCCTCGGTAATAGCCACTCGTTTCTTTTCCTTGCTTGTTGATAAATTTATATGACGAAGAGAATGAACATGTGTATGGTCACTTTTTCATTGAAATTTTTCACAAGTGGCCCCATTCATTAGTTGATGCCGCCTGCCATTGGCGGTTTTCCTTGCCGTTTTCCGTCATCCTCCATGCTACCAGATTTATACCTCTGCATCTTAGTATAGCGAATGGATGTATATATGGTGTGTCATAGTTGGGCAGTAGTAGAAGTCAAAAACACGCGAAGGGAAGTTATGGTGTTTCATTGACCTTGATGGTAGTGCCATAATCACAATGTGGGCTTCCCTATTGTGGAAATACTATATTATCTCCCCGCCACAAAAGACCAAATATTTAGGTCATTGACCTTTCATCATATACGAATATGTCTAGATCCATCTTCTCGACTTCTAGAATTCCCCCCCCAGATACTTATATTGAAAATCTTCTTGCTTCCAGTTCCTTCTATTCTAAAGGATTTCCTATCTACTGTCTTGGAACCTAAACTTTTACCAAACAAAAATTTTATTTAGGATTCATTTATAAGAGTATAGCCAAAGTACCTGACTTCTTTACTAGTCCCCATGACAAACCCAGTTGGCCCTGTTCCCCCAGGTATTGTTATATCCTAGTTTCATTGCCGGTGATATTGTTGTTCAGGTATCTCTGCTTCATTTTCTCGCCCTATCTGCACTCAACAGTCTTTTTATAGATCTATAATAAACGCACCTGCAAGTCGGTGACTCGTCCTAGGGTTCCTGGAGTGATATCGGTCTGCACTCTCTAAGTAATAAACATTCAATGTGTCCTGTTTTCATATATATATCTTGTCTTTGTAAATACTGTTCAACTATTAAACAATGGTGAAAGAGAAGAGCCCGTCTCCAGATTTAAATCTTCATCAAATGCCAAATTTACTTGATTGATTAATTCCCCCAGCCTTTTTTTTTTATTTTGTAATTTAAATGGTCATGGGAGATAATGTTGGTTGTTGGTGTTACTGACCACCAGTTAGTCAGATATTTAGTTGATGCGGAAGTTCCACACTTGGAAGAAAATGGGGTTAGATTGGAATTCCCAACTTTACATGACTTTCCAAGCTTGGATAACATATAAAAAACACGATATAATTAACGGCCCGTTCCCAGCTCCAGTACATCTTCTTAGTTATAACAACACAAATCACGAGCATGTTGAAATTGTTTTACCTTCTATATATATATATCCTCCAGTGGCGGTCCTTGCCGATAATAACAAATCTCAGACACCATACCTCCATCAGGGGGGGGTCAATAGTTGTGTATAGTGGGGAGGTTAATCAGAGACCTGTTCTACACACTGCAAAATTTGCAACTTGTGGAACCGGATTTATTGGACAAAGTCGTGTACTCGATCAAAAAGCGGATATAGACCGATTTGTCATCTTACGTAATAAGCGAGAACCACCTGGATTTATCCGTTGCATCTTCCGAGAATGAGATGATTCACCATGCCATTGCACTATTATTAAACTGGTTCTATTAATAAGCTTACATATTTTCCTCGAGAGTAGTTTAGTGAGATAAAGTGAGTTATATAAGAACTATCACCCTCCATCCTTTATGAGATACATCTATATCATTCCAATTCTATTATCAATAGGTTATTACTACTATTTCTTTACCTCATCCAAAGTATCAACCTCAATTACAGAACAGGTCAAACAAGCAGCCATGTCAATCCCAGCTAAATTCATCAAGAACCCTCGTCCATTCCCTACTTATTTTTTCAGTCATGGAGGACCATCATTCATGTATCCCACTGATCAATTCGGCAATGTGGGGGCATATAACAAAATCAAACAGATCGGAACCAAGATAAAAGCATGGAAACCAGATTATATTATTGTAGTTAGTGCCCATTGGCAATCCAAATCTTCCAATATGATTGAAATCACCTTACCTAACAATGCCAGTAGTGAAAATTCATTGATTTATGATTTTTATGGATTTCCTAAACATATGTATGCCGAAGAATTTCACAGTGTAAGTTCTCCCCAAGTTGTTAGTTCACTTGAAGAAGTTTTGCAGGCGGGTGGATTCCAGACTAAAGTTAGTGATCGTGGTATTGATCATGGTGTCTGGGTGCCTTTTAAAGTCGCCTTCAGTGACTATACTACCCAAACCAATCCCCAGCCAACGGAAAAAGGGTTGGATTTGCCAGATACGGCCCTTATTCAAGTCAGTTTAACTGCCCAGGATGATGATTTCATTTCTCATTTCCGGTTGGGTGAAGTATTGAGTAAATTTAGAAATGAAATGATTTGGGATGAAGCTAAACAACGGTATTTATCCGGTATGGTTATTTGTTCCGGTATGAGTGTACATAACTTATATGACCTTGGGAAAGGGTTCCAAATGCCAGGACAAGTTATGCCATATGCTAAACCGTTCAATCAATTGTTAACCAAAACGGTCTCTTCAACATCAGGAGATTTATTAACTGATTTATTAGCTTTAAAAGAGAATAAATTGTTAAGAAGTGCCCATCCTACATTAGAACATTTCGTCCCTATGGTGGTTGCAAGTGGTATTGCTGAAAAATCAGGTGAAGTGGTTAAAGAAGTTTATAATGCTGAATTTAGTAGTTTAGGTTGGGGTATCTATCAAATTGGCAAAACATATTCACCCGCACCACCTGAAACCAATGTTTAAAAGCTTTCTTATATATCACTTGTTTTTTTTTTAATTAAAATTTTCGTATAATATATATAGAATGCAAAATATAAATATAATGTACAGCCCCTGCTCCCCCCCCCCATGCTCCTGTTTCAAGGTATTCTCTCTCCTCCCAATTAGTTTCAATCAATCCTTATTGTTTCAAGATATCATTTAATGCCTTAGCAACTCCAGCTTCATCCAATCCTTCCAAGCTATTCTTGACTTCTCTTCCCTTTTCAAATCTAGCAGTCAAACTAGGGGGGATTCCATAACTTTCTCTGATTAATATAGGTAAACTATTGTTCAGTTGTGATTTCAAATTGGAATAATTCTTGGTTAAGAATTGACGGACTGGAACGGAGGCTTCTCCAGTTTGTGAAAAGTGGAATCTCAATTCTTTCAATGCGGTAGGAATCACGAATTTGGACATGTCTTGATGTGAGATAGTGTGTGTGTGTGTGTCTATAGAGAGAGGGATATACTGTATAGTGTATTGGTGATTATGAAGATTTTTTTTCACTTCAAGTTTTTGGATTCAATTTGACTGGTGGGATTGTATGCAGGATTGATCATGTGAAATTCACGTGACTATTGTAAAGGGTGGGGTGCAATATATATATATATATAACCTTAAGGCACAAATGCTTTTTATGTTGACTTTGGTGTAATGGGGCTGTATTGGGATTTGATTCAATCAAATTGGTTAAAGTTTTTTTTTTACCTTAATTTATTGGGAATTGTTTTTTGTTTATTAATTGATTTATTTGAAGAATAGTTCCCAGAAAATTAGGTCTCCTCCCCACCCACCCAACAGTAATTAATACAACAACACCTTTTGCAACAAACCTACTAATATTTTTCAACAACACAAGACTCCAACTGATAATAAACCATTGGAGACAATGTAATCAGGGTATAAGGAAAAGTTCAACTACAAATGGTGGGTGGAAAAAAAATACATCCAGCTCTCTCAATAAATTGTATAGTTAAACAACGAGACATACTACTTTTATTATTAAATATCTAAACACTTAAACAGAATTTTGATCAATACTAGCAACTTCCACAGGTATACCCATCTCAATAGACTTCATCACTGCTTTGATACAAAGTAATGCAGATATACCATCTTCGATACAACACTGTGGTTGTTCATTCCCATGAATGACATTTACGAAATGATTCAATTGTAAATCAAAAGGTAATACATCAGTATCCACTTGAAGGATTTCTTCATTCACATTCAGGGTCCAAGAAGGACGAACAACAACATCTTCATCACTATCACTATCACTCTCACTCTCACTTTCTCTTCCTCTACCACTACAGCCACCCAACGGTCTCTGATGATACAAGGTCATATCTGGCATGCTTAAGGTTCCATCAGTGCCAAAGATCCTATAGACCCCATTGATGTTGTGTTTGGGAATGGTGGGGTTCTCTCCCGTGCCCGATTCGAAATTGATGGGAGACGTGACATTGTCAGAACAGATAAAAGTACCCATTATTCCATTTTCGAAATTCACCGTCAACACACATCCTTCGTCTGCAGCATGATTACGTTGTTTTGATAATAATTCAGCATAGATTCGACGAATTGGTCCAAACATATATTGCAACAAATCAATATCATGAATAAGATTAATGGCAATCACCCCGCCTGATTCACGGGTGGTTCTCCAGGGGGATTCGGCAAAGTATGAATCTGGCTTAGAGAGGGTCCAAGTGCCTTGAATAGCGATGATTTTGCCACATTTATGTAAATTCTTCTTCATTTCCACAATATAAGGATTGAATCTTCTATGATGGCCCACCAACACTTTTACTTTATTGGCAGTGTACGATTGAAGTAATCTAGCTTCTACTGCATTCATAGCAATTGGTTTCTCCACCAATAAGTCAATACCATGTTTCACCAATTCAAGACTGACTTGAACATGAGTATGGTTGGGAGTACATATAATGGCACCATCAGGATAGGGTAAGTGGTATCGATCACAATAATTAATTAAACTTTGAATATTGGAGAAATAACTTGTACCTAGTTTAGTAGCTATTGATCTTGTTTGTGGCTGTGGATCTATGATGGCAAATAGGTGAGTCTGCTGGTTGAGTTGGACATGTTTGGCATGTCTGGGGCCTATTAAACCTGCTCCCACAATGATGATACTGATGATGGGCACTGTCATAATAAATTAGTGGATGCAAAAAAAAAAAGATAAGATAAGCCTAAAAAAGGGACACAAAAATGCAAAAAAAGGTGAAGAATAGTTATTAACAACAACAACAGCAAGATAATGACAACTGACAGATGATAAACAACTACAACAGGAAGAAGAAGGAGAAGGAGTAGTAACTGTAGTAGTAGCAATAAGGATCAAAAAAAAAAAACTGAAAAAATTTTCATAATAAAAAATAATGAAATATCCGTCTTTTCTTTTTTTTCTTCTTCATTGTTCACAATTGATGCTTTTGTTCCATCAGGTGTGGTTTGTAGCCATAAGTGTCTTTATTCCCCCACAATTCACTCACAGAGAGTGGCTGATTCTCTGCTTGCTAGACCTTTCTCTCTCTTTAAGTATCACAGTATATAACTAACACAGTACTTTAGCAATAGTGACACACACATACATACACACATACACACACCACAAATGTACAATACACTAACTGTCTAAAGGATATCTCCACTTCTCGTCAAGGGAATGATGATGACGATGGTGATGATGACTCTTAACGGAGAACCACCGAAACCGGCCATTATTCTCCGGAAGAGTTTAAAAAATAAATTTACACAGAAAAGCAATTGGTCATAATAATTACTATGGGGGAAGGTCTCTACTTCTTCTTTATTGATATGCCTTCCTCCCCCCGCCCCGCCCTTGAAATCGATATCTTGACAATGGAACAACACATATCATAAAAGTTACTATCAATTATATAGATCTGTTTGTTTCTGCACACACCAAAATATCCAAGGAGCCACAATAGTATGCTTTTTTTCATCTAACCAACTTCCCATGGAGACGAAGTCAATAGTTCCATCTGGGGTTAAACGGAGATGGGAAATATTACAAAGGGCATTGAAGAATATACATGTTCCCAAGAGAATAGACAAGAAGTCATTTATACATAGATTCCATCAGTTTTCAATTAGCCAGAGAATTAGAAGGGAGGTGAAGGGGAAGAAGAACCAGAAGAAAACGTCGAATTTGCAATATCATTCAAAGAATGTGTATTTGAAACTATCGAAGAAGTATTATAGATAGTCAATGACTACTCAAACCTAGGAAAATGGGTAGAATTAACTTCCAATTGGAATGATCTTTTATAGAATCGATGTATACAACTCTGCATATAAGTCTCAATCAATACTTTTCACCCTCCCCCATCCCCCCCTACTCCCACCCCCTTTGCTCTTTTTTGATAATCAATGAGTGCAATCACTTTCTAATGCTATTCAATTTCTTCACCTCAACCAGCTTGAATCTGCAGAGGGGGGGGGGGGGGTGTAGAAGCTCACACCGAGAAGTAATTGATAACCTGTTGATAAAAGACAAAAGTCAATTAAAGTAACAACTTACTGATATGTATACAGCTGGTATTAATTAGAAGTATGCTTAATTGCTATTACAACAACTATTTATTGATATGCCTTTGCCCCCCCTTACAAATCGAAATGGTTAAGATTGTTTTCCAAGCACATATCATAAATCAAAGGTTATAAAAACAAAAAACAGGAACCATACTTCCAAAAACAACTTTCAAAATACCACTCATTAAGGTTTCATTCCTTACCATACCAATGGAGACTAAGTCTCAACCAATAGTTCCAGGAGGAATCCAACAAAGATGGGGAACCTTACAAAGGATGTTGAAGAACCTTCATGTCCCCAAAAGAATAAACAAGAGTTACTTTATGTATAGAATAAAGCAGTTTTCACCAATCAGAAAATTCAGAAGCAAGAGAAAGTCAAACAAACAACGTTAATCAAAGACGGTGTATTTAAGGTTAGTGAAGAAGTGTCACCAATAGAGAAGAAGTATCATAAATAGAACAATAATGGCTGCAAAACACAACCAACCATCCAACCAAACAACCACTTGGATATTTCAAAATAGGAATTAATTTGCAATTTCAAAAAAGTGGAAGGCAAGTTTTTGTATAGAGTGGATAGATAGCTCTCTCTCTGTTTATAGGTCTCAATGAATGGTCTATACGTTATAATTATCTTAAATGGTTTAATTAACTCTTACACCGTGCGGTGCTACCAACCTATTAAGGGGGCGTGGCTGGTTTTGATTTTCGGTTGCGCTTTCTCTGATGCGCTTTTGCTTTTTTTGATTCTGATTCTGATTCTGATGGCTGATAGTCAATGGCTCTATTAACACTGTACACCTTCTTGCCTTAGCTAGAATGCCACCGTCTCCTATCCACCACCAGAACCACCTTCTAGTACAACTACAGCTACTGCCGCTGCTTTCACTCCACCTCCAGAAAACACCAGGACATACACTCCCGATCTGTCCAATTCTCAATCATCGCTGTATCAATCCCTTCTTCAGTCCATCTCCATCTCTACCACCACTACCACCACCACTACCACCACCCAAGATCAAGATCCAGAAGCAGCCAATGCCTTCAAACTAATCTGTCTTGCCTGTCGATCAGGCGATATAGAATCGGTAGATTCATTACTTTCCACGCCAAACCTAGACATCAACCAAATGGACGAATACAATTATTCACCCCTAATCTTGTCTTCCCTCTGTGGCCACTATGACATTGTCGAGTTGTTATTGAAAAGAGGTGCGGTATGTGATAGGGATACTTTCCAGGGTGCTCGTTGTGTATATGGGGCCTTGACTGATGAGATTCGTGATTTGTTGGTTAGTTTTGATATTTCAAAGGCGGTTGATATTACCCAACCTTTTGCCGGACACATTTCATCCTTGTTCAATGGAGGAGGAGGAGGAGTAGGAGGAGGAGGAGGAGTAGGAGGAGGAGGAGGAGGAGGAGGAGAGGGGAATGTTACCCAGGATATTGTGTTGCTGTTTGGCAGGGGTGAAGAAGGGTTCAAGATTCATCGGTTTTTACTTGCTTCTAGAATACCATATTTCAAACAGAAATTATTAGGAGATTGGAGGAATTTGACCGTGGTTGATATGCCCAAGTCGATCAATCCGGCGGCGTTCAAGGTGATTATAGACTATATTTATCTTCGTACTGATTCTATTTCAATAGATGATAAGCTGACTCAAGATGAAGTAAGTGAATTGGCCAAGAAATACAACCTACCTGATCTAATCGAAGGTATTGAACAAGTGAAACGATCATTATCTGATGACAAACAAAAGGCGAAAATAAAACATGATTTGGCCTTTAAATTGGTGGAAACTGCTAGAAGAGAATTAGATGAATTCTTAACTGAAACGATATGCAAAGAAAAGCTTTCAGTTCAGTTGGATCTTAAACAAGACATCGAGGTTGAAGATATTGATTGTTCAGAATACTTGTCTGCCGAATTAAAAGCATCACTCTTGGAAGCTGATGCTATCCCCGATATAATCATCGCTTGTATCGACAGTGAATCCGAATCAATAGTGTATTATCCCATACACAAATCAATTCTTGCCAGGTCAGAATATTTCGATACCATGTTTAAATCAGAAATATTTAACTACTCACAAGAACAATTACCAATATATAAAGAGTTACGATTGAACAATAACCAAGTTGAAGTAATCAACCGACCACAATTTCAAATTGATCATTTACCGGTGATTCAATTATGTACCAGCACCGCAAATCATCAAGTTGCAGAAATGATATTATCATATTTCTATCATGATGACGTTAAAGAAATACCATTATCCCTAAGCATAGAACTATTATTAGCTGCAGATGAATTATTCTTGGATAGGTTGAAGACCATGTGTGCCGTCACCATCACCTCCAAGTTCAACCACCAAATAACCTTTAGCGAATTCCAATCTTCATTCCAAGAAAAACTAGGCATGGACGCATACGACCTACTCAGAATCTCATGGGCCACCAGGTGTGACAAATTGGAACAACACATCACCAAACAAATGGCATATAATCTCCAACTGATTTTCCACCACCAACAAGACCGAGCCAAACTCATGACATTAATTCAAGAATCAGCGGCTCGAATCAAAGAAAGACAAGAAACGGATACCATTGAATTAATCGACGAGATGAGATACTATCTCTCCAAGAAGTATGCTGTCCATCAAGAGTTTGCTACATTAGACCCAGGATTTAGAAATTTGAATCTTGATGATGATGAAGGGGTGGATGATATTAGATTGTATAAGAATGCGGTGGTTATGTACGAGAGGGATATTGAGATTATTGATTATTTGTTGGACGAGTTGGATTTAGACGCTTAGAGAGGGTAGTAGAGAGGGTAGTAGAGAGAATAGTAGAGAGTATAGTAGAGAGAATAGTAGAGAGTATAGTAGAGAGTATAGTACAAAGTATGGTATACACACCCACATGGTAGCCCCAAGCTCATCTCGTTTCTGATTTTGAAAAAAAAAAAAATTATTATTAAAAATACGATGAATGCTTTCTCTCTTATTCAGACACTTCACAATAAACTACTCCCCCCCAACCCCCCACGCCAACCAGATGTCTGACAATAACCCAGATGGTGGTGTATCCATAGACTATGAGATCTTGGACGATAAACTCGCCAAGATCAGAACTCAAATAAAGTCAAAGTTGGAAAATCAAAAACATTTAGCCATCATCTTATCAGCCGTGGAAGAAAACATTGAAGAACAAAGGAATGAAAAGACGCCTTCAGCATACTTTGTTTCATTCTTATCGTTATTAGATCAAAGCATTAAAGATGAAACTATCATCGATAACAACTTAGCTGCCACCACCGCCTATTTCTTGGATCTTGTATGTCCATTCACTCCAAAGCCATTATTGAAAGAGAATTTCAATCAAATCTTGGCAAAATTAGCTCATCCTTTGACTCATCCCAAATCAGAAGCTCCCTTAATCAGATCTACCATCGGGGCATTGGAAAGTTTGTTGTTGGCCCAAGATTATAAACAATGGAACTCAGCCGGGAATATTTCTCCCAAGCGAGCATTCTTGGGATTGTTGGAATTATCCTTTGATCCCAGACCAAAAGTTAGAAGAAGAGCCCAGGAAGCGGTTAGTAGTATCTTAACCAATCCACCTGCTTCACCATCCCCTACTCATCCTGCCTCTGGTTTGGCTGCGGAAGTTTCTTTGAATAATTTAACTTTGTTATTAAAACAAGCTGGCAATCAAAAGAAGAAGAATACCAATAAGGAATTAAATTCTCAAATTATTCATTGTTTACAATTGATCACTTCCATCACCTCGGCAAATTCATGGACTGAAACTAAGATTGAACCACTTTGTGATATCTTGTTGGAAATTTCAAAAACTTCCGACCAATATCTCGTGTCTTCTGCCTTTGGAGCCTTTGAAGGATTATTTCAATCAATGACCAATATCATCGACGTGGAGAAATTTGCTCGTGTCTTAAGTATTATCTTTGATTTAAAACCACCAGTTAATGACTCTCACTTGGCTGCTGCTTGGTTGGCTGTCATTGCCAAGGCATTGGAAAGTTTCGCTACCTTATCTCCTCAGTCATGTATGGAAAAACTTCCCACTATCTTGCCTACCGTGTCTCAATTCTTAGCCTCAGATTCAAAAGATATTTATACTTCCGCTTCTCAATGTTTGATTGCCATTGTTACCCAATGTATTCCCGATAATGCCTTATTACAACCTACTCCAGCCAATGGAGTCACGGGGGAATTATATGAATTAGTCGATGAAACCATCACATTTATTTCAGATTTGATCGAGCAGGAATTATTCTCCATCAAATACCAACATGCCACTAAACAAATCTTGGAATTCATCACTGCTACCATTTTGAAATTAAGAATGCGTGCTAATCCTGACTTTCTTGATATTTTAGAAACTGTCGGTGCTTGGAGAACCAATGAAGCCGATAACTTCCCTCACAATAAAGAAGCGGAAGATGTAATTGCCGCTGCTATTTCTACCATGGGCCCACAAGTGGTTTTAAGCGTGTTACCATTGAACTTACAAGGTGACGGCGCAGCTGGAAACCAAGGGAGAGCTTGGTTATTACCAATTTTAAGAGACAATGTAAGATTCGCCGAATTACAATTCTACCGAACCGATATCTTACCAATTGCCGACTTCTTTGAACAACAAATCACAAAATCCACCAATAAAGAATCAATGAATGTCAAGATTTTCCAAACTATTGTCGATCAAATTTGGTCATTACTCCCTCATTTTTGTGATTTGCCTAAAGATTTATCAATTGGTTTTGATGATGCTTTTGCGGCTCAGCTTTCCGATTTGATGTATTCTAAGGTTGATTTACGTGTTCCTATTTGTCATGCATTAAGATTATTAGTAGAATCCAACCTTGCATATTCTGAAGGGGCCATGGCTGATGATTTGTTGATGCAACAAGAATTTCCCGTGGCACAATCGAAACAAAACTTGGAGTATTTACAAACCAAATCAGGTAATATCTTGAGTGTTTTATTCAATGTGTTTTCTTCCACTTTACCCGATTCACGTGGGTTTGTCTTGGAAACTATTGATGTTTATTTACAAATTGCCCCCCAGGATGAATTGGCCAGTACTTTTGATAAAGTGTGTGGATTATTAAAAAATGCCATGGATGAAGAAAGTGCCAACCCACCATCACCAAAGGCAAAGAAAGACACCCCAAGACTTAGTATCACCATGATGGATATCATCGTGGCCATGAGTAAATTTGTACCCGAAGGAAGTCACAATGCTCTTTTCTCCATTTTTTCAACTATGGTGGTGATGAAGGATAATGCATTATTACAAAAGCGTGCTTATAGAATCATTTCCAAACTTGCCGAAACCGAGATTGGAAAACAATCAATCGTGAAATTCATTGGTGATATTGAGAATGTGGTGCTTCAGACTATTGAAATCACCCATAATTCAGCCAGAGCCTCCAGATTACAAGCCATTAGTTTGATGGTTGAAATCTTACCCCAATCTGATTTATACTTTATTCCTGCCATCTTGCAAGAAATTATCCTTGCCACCAAAGATGTCAATGAAAAATCCCGTCAATTATCTTATCAAATCTTGATTCAAATGGGTCAAAAGATGGCAGAGGGAGGGATTATTCAAAACTCCCGAGTGCCCGGCTTTGACGACACCACTCCAGATTCAGCAGCCAGTTTGACGGAATATTTCACCATGGTAAGTGCTGGTTTAGCTGCTCAAGCTCCCCATATGATCTCTGCCACCATCACTGCTATTTCTTGTCTTGTATTTGAGTTTAAAGATGTACTTCCAGTTGAAACGTTATTGGAAATCGCCAGTACTGTGGAATTATTCCTTACTCATAATTCTCGTGAAATTGCTAAATCCGCTATTGGGTTTGTTAAAGTTGAAGTTCTTTGTTTACCCGAAGAAATGGTGAGAGCTAATTTACATGAACTCTTGGCCAAATTAATGAAATGGTCTCATGAACATAAGGGACATTTCAAATCTAAGGTCAAACATATTCTTGAAAGATTGATCCGTAAATTTGGTATTGATGAAGTTGAACAGGCTATTCCTGAAGATGATAAGAAATTAATTGCCAACATCAGAAAGACCAGAAATAGAGCCAAGAAGAGACAACAGGAAGAAGAAGAAGCAGCAGCAGGTGCAGGTACAGCCACCGTAGGAGGTCAACAACAACAACAACAAAGTCAAAGTCAAAGTGGTGAACGTAAGTTTGTTTCAGCCTACGAACAAGCTTTATATGATTCCGACTCGGATGCAGAAGATGTTGAAATCTATGATGAAGATAAACTTCGTTCTAAAGCTTCTCAATTCATTCTTGAAAGTGGGGATGAACCATTGAATTTGTTAGACAAGAATGCCTTAGCTCATATCTCATCTTCCAAACCCAAGAAATTCACCAAATCTGATGTTAATTCTAAGAAATCCGATTTCAAGACTAAAGATGGTAAATATGTTTTCAGTGAAGATAAAGAAGAAGATCCATTGGCCAATAAGGGTTCAGGAATTGATGCATACTTGGATGCAGTTAAACAGGCCCCAGTAAGAGGTCAAAGAAACAAGTTGAAGTTTAAGAAACAAAAGGATGAAGATAATTGGTCAGATGACGAAGAACCAGAGCCAAAACAAGAAAAGTCAAGACCAAAGGCAAATGCAAAGGGTGGTAAATTCCTTGGAAAGGGTAAGATCTCCAAACCTCAACAAAAGTTTAAGGCCAGGAAGAAGCTTTAAACAGTTTATAGTCTGTTGTATCGTTTTGTAAATTAGTTTAAATATAAGAATATTGTATCGACTAGTTTGTATGGTGGGTGGGTGTTGCAGCCATTTGTATTGTCTCTCTTCTTTATGATAAATTGGTACAGGGATTTTCCAACACACGTTTGGATGAGGAATAGTAAAGTTAATATGAGTATATATCTTATAGACCCCCTGCACCCACCACCTTACAAAGACCAAGGCTCCTGGGTGTATGTACAATAGAATAGAGAAGATCATGTGGCTGCAAATCATACCAGAGAGAGAGAGAAACACGACCAAACTGGAATGTAAATCACGTGACTTTTTGGGCATGAAAATTTTCTCTGCCATTTAAAACCATTCAAGGTTTTTTTTTTTTCAAACCTTCATCGTTATGGAAATGCTATCAACCGTTTAAACCAAACCTCAACCTCCACCTCAACCTTATAGCAACAGCATGTCATCTTGGACTAAAGGAGCTAAGCTCGGAAAGGATAATGTCAGAATTAGATTGGCACGTTTCGGAAGAAAACATGAACCAGTGTATAATATAGTGGTGACGCCAAAAAGAAAGGGTCGTGATAGTTTACCCCTTGAAGTTATCGGTACATACAACCCAAAGCCAATCGCTAGACCTGCAGGGAGCACAGAAGAAAAGGGTATTAAAGATATTGAATTAGATGTCACCAGAGCTAAGTATTGGCTAGGTGTAGGTGCCAACCCCACCGACAGGGTTGCTTGGTTATTCAAAAGAGCAGGATTCTTACCAGATGTCTGGCCAAAGCCAAGCAAGTTGTCACAAATGGTGGAAAAGACAAAGATATCTGATCCAGTAGAAGTCGAGGAAGAAAAGGCTCCATACTTCAGAGTAAGAGATTAGAGGGTATTTATCAAGAAAAATGAAAGAAAAAAAAATCAAAATCAATAAATAATAGGACGTGGGTTTCTTGTACATATAATAGAATACACATAACAACAATAATTAAGTTTTAATAATTAGCTTGATTAAGGCTAGAGTTTTACTTTCTGGCGATGGCGTCTCCAAAATTTCCAATGCGATCTCTTGACCTCATCGTTTGGAGATTTACGTTTGAAAATATCTCGAAGTTGTTTTCTGCTTTTGGAAGAATTCTGTAATACGCCGCTTGTAGGAAGTTCAACCGGTTGAGTTAGTAGCTGGAATGGAGTAACATGTCCACAAGACTCTTCTTTTTTTTCCTCTTCCTCCTCTTCCTCTTTCTCTTCTTCATTGACATTATTCCCATGTTCCCTTTGTTCAGCTTCATTTTCTCGATCAATAAATCCAATTTCTTTAACCCAGCGAGGAATAATTTCCGATCTCGCCAAATGATACCGATAATTATTCTTACTGGGTGGTTTGACCAGGAAATCAGAATTCTGAACCACGGTAGTCTTGGTTTGCAGATCATCAATTGGGGCCACATGGGGGAAGATTTCACAATAATCTTTCTTGATTTGTTTATAAGCAAACCATTGCACTTCTTTGTATGACCAGTTGACAATCATGGCAATAACCGATAAGTATGACTGTTTAATCAATAGTGAAGATTCTTGACTCAATGGATCTCCTTGAATTGATTTCTTCAAGTTTAAAGATAGATCTGAAAAATAAATAACACAATTGCCAATTTCGGCCTTATTATCACCCGCTTGGGAAAGGAAAGATTCAATTAGATCAAATAATATTGGCTGTGGTTTGGATTTGGCCAATACTATCCGGATGGTTTCATTGGCACATTTATATACTATTCGCTTGTCAAATTCAGAATTAGTTTCCTCGACATCAAGGAGTGATTGAGTCGACGTTCCAAAAGAAGAACAACGTCTTCTTCTTGTTCTTGCTGTTGCCCCTAATTCATCTCTAGGAGCCCGCTTGACTTTTGACCAAGTTAAAGTATCGGAAAATTTACCCAACAAACTAGCATCAGCAACTTCAAATTGTTGAGTTTTAACTTTATTTAGGATAATCAAGAGATCAATGGTTGAGATGTCATTTATTCCCACCTGAAAGTTGTGAGAAGCCTCATAGATAATTTCGATTAGCAGAGTTAATTTTCTCCATTTATGTTTCTTCGGATCCATGGTGGTAATGGTAGGACAAATTAGACCGGTAAGAATACTATCAAATCCATGATTAGTCAAGTAATTAATAATACTTTGTTTCAATGAAGGGTTGACTAAACATGCCGTTCCTAATCTTCTTAAGATACAACTAACTTCTTCATACATGTTAGAAACCTCTTGTGGATTATTAACTGGGCCATCATCAGTTATTGAGATAAGTTTTGCAAAATCATAATGAACTTTAGTCTCCAAACATTCATAAGTAGGTGATTTTCTGGTGGTGGTATTGGTTTCAGTAATTGTAATATCAGAATCAAATGACTCAATCTCGCTCGTTGTAGTGGCGGTGGTGGCGGTGGTGTATTCATCCATTTGAATGGTTGATTGTTCAACCCACTTCAATTAACCGCTCACTAAATTTTTCGTGTTTTTTTTTTGTTTTTTTTGCACCCATTCAATTTTGGCTTACCGAAAATACCAAAACCTTTACCGATATTGAACAACCACCCCCCCTCTCCCCCTCCACCCCTTTCTCAGAGTAATATGAAATAGCTAGACACAAGAGTAGGTTAACTTGAGTAACTGTATGTAAAGGGCGAAAGTTCATTGGGTGAATACCTCTCATTCTTGTATCCATTCCGTATCTCTTTCACAAAAGTCCATTTACAAAAATCCATTTACAAACTCGACCCTTCTTTAGTCAAACATTCTCGCGTTATTAGATATGAATATGATTATTAAACTATACTATAAGCATTTATAAATTAATCAACTCTCAGTTTAATCGAATAAACCGAAACCCATGTCATCGTCAGATTCATCAGCTTCTTCAGCTGGAGCATCTTCAGCAGCAGCGGATTCTTCAGCAGCAGCAGAAGAATCAGCAGCTGGAGCAGCAGCAGCGTAAGCATCTGGGTTAGCTAATCTGTCCTTAACAGCTTCAGAACCTTCGTAGGTGTAATCAGTAGCAACGGATAAAGCTAAAACGTTCTTGTAGTTGTTAATGATGGAGTGACCAACAGATGGTAAGGTTGGGTAACCAACAGCCAAGGAGATAGAAGTGATGACACTAATGGCAGAAACAAAGTGAGACACCAATTCGTCATCGGTGATATCCAACACGGATGATGGGAAGACTTGGCCATTGTCGTAAACTTGAACAATGGTCATACCGTAGGTGAATGGAGAAATGTTCAACATGTTCAACAAGGTGGCTTCGGATGGACCAACCTTGTGTTCCTTGGTAACAACCTTAACATCGGAAACAATTTCAATAGTACCTCTGGCAATCTTGGTTGGGACACCTAAAGCTTGGAAGAAAGAGGTCTTACCTGGTTCCATACCAGTGTTACCAGCTGGAATCCAGACATCTAATGGAGCAACGGCACCGGCTCTGGCTGGAGCGGCAACAACGTTAGCAACAACAGTGTCTCTGATGGTCTTCAAGTCACCGTTAGTGAAGATGAAACCAACATTACCTCTAACATAAGGTAATAATCTTTCGTATTCTGGTAAATCAGCCAAGAAACCTCTGATGGCTCTTCTAACCATGGTGTTCTTACCCATTAACACGACAGCATCACCTCTTAAGGCTTTTCTGATTTCGTGCATTTGTTGGGAAGAAACATTATCGACACCAACAACGAAGATAGACTTGAATTCTTCTAATAATTCTCTTAACTTGGAAAAGTATTGAACTTTTTTATCACGAGCACCACCCATTTCGACTTAATTTGTTGATAGGAATTTAATGGTCAAAGTATGATACCTTTGTAAAATCTTTAGTTAAAAAGAAGGTCAATTGATAGGTTTGAAAAATACTCACACAGTGAGAGACAGACAGAGAGAGAGAGAGAAACTGTGAGGGTTTGAAAAAAAAAATTTTTCTTAACAAAAAAAAAATACCCCCATCAGGGCAATAGCCCTAATGTATTACACGTGATTAGAATCTCCTCTCCACCTCCCCTACACAGAGGCTGCAAAAAAAACATACAAAAAAAAAACATTGCCAGAGAGAACGATACTAAATTTATCTCAACACCCCTTTGTATAAATAACATATAAACAACCTAATGAATAATCTCCAACTTAATATCATCAATGCGATAGTTTTTCAAATGGGAATCATGGATGAAATCTCTAATGCTGAACCTACCTTCAAACCTCAACAATTCTAATTTCTTTATACTTTGAGGTACTTTCCAACTAGGTTCAATTTTAATCCCGGGACACCTTAAATATAGTGTTTCCAAGTTCTTGGGTAGTTGACAAGTCAGATTCAATTTGTACACTCCATTGGAATCAAATGCACTGGGATATCTATATACAATAACTCTGGACTCTTCTTCTATATTATTGGGATGGAAACGATTACTAAAGGATAAATCAGTTAATGAATCAGGGAAATTGGTATTGAAGAAGCTATAATAGAACAATTTACCAAATAAGCCAGATATGTGTAAACTTTCCAAATGGGTAAAATCATTATTGGTTCTGAAATCATCAAATCGTTTAATTTCACAATTGATCAAGTTTAATAGTTTGATTTTTGCAGGAAAGATGAAATAGCCCATATCTTTAAACTTCCCATTACGGATCTGTAAATATTGGACATTGGTACAGGTTGACATATTGAGATATGTAGATGTTGGTAATGCATTTCTAATTTCTAAATGGGTGACTGAATCAGGCATTTGTAAAGCAAAATTGTTCCGATGTCTAAAGGCCAAACTTGTTAACGACACATACTTCAAACTAGTGGGCATATCTTGTATTCTATAATAGATGAATTCATCCAGTGATAAACTAGTTAAATAAGGTACGGTTTTGAAAAACGCTTCGGGAACCTGTATCCTTCCATTTGGTAGCTCCAAATGTTGCACCCGGGATTGGAAATTTATATCATCGCAGATGTATTGGCCCACATCATAACTGTATTGTTGAGTAGAGATATGGTAAGGGAAAGTTTGGATTTGTTTAATTTTCAATCTATCCACCTCCAGTAATTGTCCATGTCCATATTCACATACCCTTATCCTTGCCACCCGCTGCAATAATCCATCATGGGTGATGTGCAAACTAATTAAATCCTCCACTGAATTAAAGGCAAGTTCACGAGGGATGAAAAAAGGATGGAGGTTTAAAAATTGGATAAGTTTATATAATGATGCAAAATATGCATATTTGTCCCTGGGTGGACAGAATGGAGATTGCCATCCACTTTCATAGTTTATGGGGGGGAAGATCTCGATTTCTTGGATACTGATATTTCTATAAAATGCATTAAATGAATAAGGAGTGACCCAGCTTTTTGTTGGAAGTAAGTCATGAAGGATATTTCTTGGAAGTAAGTCTATTATCGATTGCAACACTTCATGAGGCAATGTTTCTAGCGTGATAGTAGCGCTGTGCATTTAAGGTTTAGATAGGGAAGTTAAGCAGAGAGAAATATTTGTGGGGCTGGGGGGTAGGTGGAGGTGATAGGTGTGGAGGTGGCAGGTAGGTAGGTTGGCAGGCATTCGCACTACATATATAGGCAATAAGGGGGATGTTAGGATGACTTAATGCCAGGGGCTAGGGAGAGAATAATCACCAGATTACTTAATTAATAAACATGGTTCGATGACCATCACTGAAATTGCTTCTTTCTCTTTCTGTTTCTCACACACACACACACTGGAATTCTCTCTATTAACTCCGTAAACAGTAGCCATCCCTCTAGCCCCCCCCTCCAGCCCACCCCCAAAAAAAACCCTTTCGTTTAAACTATCCTCATTTAACCCCTTGTACATACTTCCGTTGTTCTAAAACATAATTTATTTTTTCTCTTCTCTCCCGTTTCTGGTCGGATTTGTCCCTAATGGGGGCAAAGGTGGGGTTTTTTTTTGTTCGATTTAAGATCTACAGAGGGTTCTAGAAGGAGAACAAAATAGAGATGCAAGCGAACCATGACTATTAAGAAAAAATCCCTATCTCTGTATTCTTCCTTATCTGAACCAGAGCTTGTTAGAACTATATTAACCAGGTTTTGCCGTATGATGAAACAAAAAGCTGAACCTGAAGCAGGGAGCAGCAGATTGTGTAAAAAAAAAAACGTCTGAGTTTGGATAAAGATTATAACCACACAAAGGAAGATGTCAAAACAAGAAGCCCCCCCAGATAATGGATGGTGAGACAGTCTGGTTCAAAAGTCATCTTTCAATTGGCGGATATTAGTAAATCTAGTTCAGCTGCAGACTATTAACCGAAAGGAGGCCATTATCTAGTGTTTGGTTGTTGGAGTTACTCGGTGGTACTAAGCGCCGCCACTTCAAAGTAAGTTATGGTTTACTAAAAGGAAATTCTTTACTAGTTTAGAACATGGCTATTGTGGTTTAGTTCAGTGCTATTTATTAGTTGTTATTCTATTTATAAATTATATGCCAATTATAAAAAAAAAAACAATTCTTCAAATACCATGCAAAGTCAACGTCCAAACAATATCAATCTGCTGCCAAAAAGTTGACACCTGGCAGCTCTTGGTGTTTTGGCCTGGTATTTCTAAATATTTCACAATTATACATGGGGGGGGGGGGTGTGTGCGTATTCCTAATACAGTACATTTATACTAGGTACAAAAACAACCACTGTTAACCATAGCCTTTATGTTCATAGTCTGAACTGACAAACGCATTTTTTAAATATTCATTCCACACGGCTTGTAAATTAACCAATTCGGGATCGTCTTTTGGTTTCTTTGCTTTACCACCCTTCTTTTTCTTTCCACCCTTCTTTTTCTTGCCTCCCTTCTTGTTAGCTTTATTAGTCGTTTTCTTAGACTTGACCGGCTTTCCCAATGTTCTTCCAAATGAAACCCATTCATCAACAATCAAAGAATTCAATCCATATAAGGAATCATCAGTAGCATATTCAATTTCATATTGGAATTCTTTCTTTCCTTTATTGATATTTTCCAAATCGGCAAAATATTGCACATATCTTTCCGGGGTATATATTTGATTGGTATACCCTGGTCCTAATGGTAAGTGTGCTGGTTTAGGCAAGGGGAATGTCTTGTCTCTTTTCTTAGCGAGCATAGCATGAACACTTTCATGGTCGTGATACTTAATATCCTCATCTTCATCTTCATCTACATCATCGAATGATTTCATCATATTTTCAACTCCAAGGAAGAACTTATCCCAAGGTGCAAATTGAATCTTGGGAAGATGTTTGGAAAGACCAGTGGTATTATATTCCCAAACACGAAGACCGGGGTTGAAAGTAGGTATGACACTGGCACTGACATGAGCAATTGAGTAACGTTCTGAAGCAACTCCTGATCTCTTCTTACCTTTGATAACTGCATACATTTCTTCTCTGAGAGTTTCCATATATTGGACTTTGTTAGCTGGGGTACCTCCTTGAACTCTAAAGAAATCTTCATCGAATTTTTCATCAAATACTCTATATATGTTGGAATCTTCAAGTGGAGAAGTTATGTCATCAAGGTCATCCTCGCTTCGTCATCACTATTATCAAGGAACAATCTATCCAATTCATTATCAAATGCTTTGGATTTAGTCACATCCTTCTTCAACGACTTCTTGATGGATTTCCAAGCCGCCACCGAATCCAAAGGAATAAAATGATCAAGATTCATATGTCCATAAAGACCACCAATAATAACATCACGATACTCGTGAGTCCAAACAATATATTTTCTTAAACATGAAATATCGTAATTCTTTTCATTGGGAGGTACATGCCCCGATAACCACACTTTCATATTTCTCGCTCTCATTTCTTTCAATACCACACCCAACCATTCAAACAATTTATAACCTGGTTGTTTTCTCTTATCACAATTATCCACCAATGGATTGGATTGGAATAAATATAAGGTATTTATCGACAATACTGCCAATTGATTAGGAATCACTTCTTGGAAATAATAAGCGCCACGATCAAAAGTATGCATTTGTACTTGGGGGATCATCTTTTGCCAAATGCGAAACATTTCTCTAGTTTGTAAAGTTGGCCCGGGGGAAAATAAATTATGAGGAAACACATCATTATTACCCAAGGAAGGAATCAACCCCGTTTCTAAAACTGGTTCATCGGAATGTCTGAATGTATCATACATAAGATCACCCACATGTTGATTCATATCAAAAATATGCATTTCAGTTCTGGGGAAATTACGATCATTATCATGTCTTACATTGTCACCGGTCCAAACAATAAAATCAATCTTATCCTTTAAATTTTCACTTATCCATTTAATGGTATCATTCATCAAGATCATAGGTGAATCACAACCCAAGATTGCATCACCGTATTTCCCTGCCTTACCCTTTCCCAGATGACATGCTGAATCGATTGATGATCCTTGTTTATAGAATGGATCGGGGTGGATATCGGTAATATGCAAGAATCTTCCATGGATGGTTTGTTTGATATTGTCATGAGTAATGAGGTTATAGGTGGGTTTTGGAGTGAGTCCTAATCTCCTAATATCTTCATGTTGAGATTTATTCAAGGCAATAGTTTCGATGGATAAATATGCCGATGTTATAGATATGTCATCATGGTTGACATAGGATGTATAGTAGTATCTTATTGGAAGTAGTATCAACAACAATAAGCATGACCAACTGATTCTTTTCAAGAAGGTAGACAAAGATGGAGATCTCTTTACATCCCGTATACTATTATTCTTTTCTTCCATTGTGTGTGGGGGTTGGAAGAGAGAGAGAGATGACTGTGGACTGTGAACTAGACAAAAACACCTAATTTGGTAGCAATATAAAAAACAGTAAAAAAGGAAATAAATGGAGATGTGGTGGTGACTAATAGTAGTATCTGTCTCTACTAAGGTGTAGGTGCTGCTTGTGCTGTTGCTGGCGCTGGCCCCTTCTCTTTGCAATATGAAATTCTGATGGTTTGGGTGAAATTCAAAAAAAAAAGTAACGTTGAAATGAACAAGGTACACGACCACCAAAAGCACGTGCCGTCAGCCAATGAATGAAAGAGAGAGAGCCACTGTCGTAAATAGTTTGAGACAGATAACTTTTTTTACGACATAGATCTCTCTCACTCAGTTTATCTCCCCCACCATTTACTACGGTTAGTATACCTTGGTTTGACTACAAGAAACAAACAGGGTCTCATTGATGTTATCGGAGATTACATTGATGAGAGAGGGAATTTGGATGACATATATATATCAACACCATGATCATTCTACCAAAAGACCTTGACGCGTTATTGAAATATATCATGGTATGTATGGTGTTGATTAACCCTTTCATGAAAAAGAAGTTGGCAAAAAAAATTACAATTGATGGTGAAATTTTCAAGTGTTTTCTCTAAACAACATAAAATTAAATGTTATTATTATCATAAGGAGGATATCAGTTAGTTAGTTATAGTGTTTAGACGTGTATTGGAGAGTGATTCCAGAAAACAAAAAAGAAACATAGCCAAGAATTTATTCTTGGATGATTGGTTATAAAACATTAGTAGGTGAAATGATTTATATGAATAGACAGTTTAGCATTCTGAAGAGGATACATTAGTGCTCGTAGAAGTGCTCATAATAGTGGCGATGGGTGACACCTCCCTCCCCCCCTGTCAAACTAATTAAATAAACATAATTAGTCGTATTTGTGTTAAGTTAGTTAATTAGTAGTTAGACTTCCCAAATAAGAAGAATGAATGAATGAATGGGTGAGTTTGCCCAATGAGGAAAGACAATTGCATTGTGATTTCCCCTTGAGAGATTTCGTGTCGCCACCCGTTACCCATCACCCACCCACTCACCAAAGATTGCACAAAGATCAACCTTGACAATGACAATCACAACAAGCAGATTCGTCAAGACGCGAAAAGTTTAAAATTTTTGTAAACAATTTATTTCTCAATGCGGTAATTTGTTTACCTTTCACTGTTAATTAATTAATTAAGTTAAGTTAGGGTAACGTAGGTAATTAACTGCACTGATTCAGTTAAACATGTCGCGCGTCTTGATTCTCATTCTTACCCTTGCTTCTTTCAATTGTAAACAAAGGTCTGTATAACAATCTTATACTGCCGACCCCCCCCTAAAAAAATAAAGACACGGTTAATATTTGCAATTTTTTGAAACTTGATATAAATCTCATTCAATCTTCTTCTTCTTCTTCTTCTTCTTCTTCTTCTTTTCGTTATATTCCTCATTTGTGGTTTTATTCATTACTGATTATTTCACTCACACTATACCTCACCCACTATGATGCATTTACAACAGACACCAAAGAGAGCATTACATCCACTAACACCTCCCTCTCACCACCCTCACAAGAAACCTTGTTTACCCCCATTATCATCGATATTATCATCAGTTCAATTCAACCACATAAATGATCATCCGTTAAGCAATTCAAACTCACCATTATTACCTCAATACCCACAATTACCATCAATTGACACCTTTAATCCAATTGACCCAGCCACTAATAATACTGCTACCCCAATCTCCAAACAATACTCCAACAATTCACAAATGGTATACAAACCATATCAAATTGCCTTTGAAACCCCCACCTCAACAATCAAATCAACCAACAAACAAAAAAGACCCCCCTCTCCCAAATCAGCCTCTTCCCCCACCTCAGACCGATCATATGCATTCATTTCCCATTCTCCAGCCACCTTCCCCCTGCAAGAACCATCAATTGACAATGCCCCCTTGGCCAGAAGAAAAAGAAGAAGAACCTCGCCTAATGAACTCGCAATCTTGAATCAACAATTCGAATTGGGCACTACTCCTAACAAAGCTAGAAGAATCGAGATTGCCAATAAGGTTTCCATGAATGAAAAAGCAGTGCAGATTTGGTTTCAGAATAAGAGACAATCTTTAAGAAAACATCTGAATCATGAAAAGGAAGTAATGGAATTACCTCCTAGGTATGTTACTGATCATGTTGGGGCGGGATCACCACGGCACCACAGGCACAGGCACCACAGGCACAGGCACCTCCCCCACTTATTCATAATCATATTATTTCATCTACTCCTACAAAACCAATTCTTTATAAATCGGCATCGTTTTCGGTCTCTCCCCTGGTTAATGACGTGTCTCCAGTACGAAAATTATCATATCCTCATCCTCCTCCAACCACCACCATCACCACTGATTTACATCAAGATAACACCACCACCACCACCACCCCAATAAGTTCTACCCATTCAAGTCCAGGTAGAGGGGAATTAGAAGACAAATCAAATATCTCCTTAGACGATTCAATGATTCACATATCTGCTTCTACAAATACCTCCAAGAGAACCAGTTTTGTCCTAAATGAAACAAGAAAGAAACAACCCCAGGAATTAAATAGTGAAAACACCCATACAATGACATTCAAATTGATTCCTTCCTCAAATGTTAAAATCATTGATAAATTACATCAAGAGTCTGGGGGTGTAGTAGAGAGGAAACCTTTGGCGGAGGTCAATTTGAATACCATTCATTTACCACCTATTAAGAAAGAATCTATCGTGGTTGAGAACTTGTTATCTTTAAGAGCTGGGCATTGGAATTAGACCTGGTGGTGGTGGTGGTTTTTACGAATATATAGAGTTTAGTTCATTGTGTATATCCCTTGTATTATTATTATTATTATTACTAGAGTTAAATTATTAATTAAATAAATGAAACAAAAAAGCCATGATTTCTCGTGTCAAAGATCAAAAGGGGGACAGTTAAGGAGTTACTTCCAAGCACCTCCTTATTGCATTGATCTACATTGAATGATTTTTCACAAAAATCAAAACTGCAAAAAAAAAAAACAAGAAAACAAAAAAATACTTCGCTTCAGTTACCGAGGCATTTCCTATTTAGGAAAAAATAGAAAATTGCCTGGATTATGTAATCTATATATCCATCACCATCATTACCATCCAGTTAAGGAGTGATGTCAGTGATTTATATATCTACTGTTTAGATGTGGAGTACTGGGTAGTGGAATGTATTATAACACTTTTGCTTGACAGGGTAGCTATTCTTCCAATGGAATATATTATATATTCCATTGGAAGATGGTGATCTGGAGCTGAAGTTGGATGGTCCAGATCGTCCGGGTGATTTACAAAACTTACATTCTAGTCACTTGTAGAGGTTGGGAAACCATTGATGATGATCATGATCATGAACGATAAGTTTGGTTTAGGTATATTTAAAACCCCAAACCCATCTCCTTCTGTGGATCATTTAATTATCCTTTATACGAAGAAAAGAGGGTTCCAATTGCAATTGTTAAGAACGCATCAATGTTCCTCCTGAGAGTATTCATCTCAACCATTCCTCCACTTCTCCATATCTTCATTATATACTTTTGGGAAAAAATCCCCCTTTGTAGAGTGTAGTGGGGTGGAATATCTATATTTTTGCTCGTTTGTTGTTTCAATAGGATAGTTTCCACCCCATTCTTTTGCAACCATCGTTTAACATTTCGCCAAATCCATATTTTCTCGTGAGTATTGCCAGAAGGAGGTGTTGGTGGTGTGTAATGCTTTCTTTGGGGTCTGTAGTGTGTGGTGAAGTCGTATATATAGATATAGGACCACTTCATGGTCATTGAATTATGGTGATGACTAAATATCAGACCTGAATGAAAATTGGCACTTTTTATTCTTGTTGGTAGAGAGTACCTGCAGCATGTTATGAACACCTTTGCTGTAGATACCCTATTTAAAGCATTATTGTCAAGTCAAACAAGAACCAATACACAGAGAGATGAGCCAAACATCAAATATCCCATTTAGACTATTTATACTCTTAGTTGGATTTATAAACTACCCAGTCATTTTTTCAAGATGGTTCTTCATTAATGTTTGATCAGGAGAGGAGTTTTAGACATTAGAAAACTTTCTCAGTATGAAGAAGTTCTATTTTGAATAACCTTATTTACTACTACTACTTACTACAGTCAAAAAAAAAAAGGACTTTTCCCTTCGGGAAGAGTTCTTCTAGATAATTATATGATTTCGTTTTATTTAATAAAAATTAAATTACATGTAGAAAAGTTGTTAATAAACAAAATATCAAAAAGGAACAAAGAGGAATCTTCTTTCAATCTAAAATAACCAAGAAGAAGAAAAAAAAAGACTGTCCTCTCTCTCTCGTTCACCCTCCAACAAATTAATTGCTTTAACGTAAACCACGGGAAGAGGTCTTGGTATGTTGACCTCTAACCTTAAGACCCCAGTAGTGTCTAATACCTCTGTGAGCTCTCATCTTCTTTAATCTTTCTAAATCATCTCTCAATTTAGATTCCAAGTTGTTGGCCAAGACGTGGTAGTCCTTACCGTCAACATGGTCCTTTTGTCTGTTCAAGAACCAAGCTGGGATCTTATAGTTGGTTGGGTTTTGCATAATGGTGACGACTCTTTCCAATTCTTCTTGGGTTAATTCACCAGCACGCTTTTGTAAATCAACATCAGCCTTCTTACAGACCAAGTTGGCGTATCTTCTACCGACACCTCTAATCTTGGTTAAGGCGTACATAATCTTGATTCTACCATCAATGTTGGTATTTAACAAACTAGAATTTAATGTTAGTAAAAGATATTCATTAAATGGAGAGGGGAGGAGGGTGTGTGTGTGTGCGTGTGTGCGTGCGTATGTGTCTGCTTGAGGAGACAATATAATTTCATGAAATTAATGATGGTTGGTTGGTTGGATGGTGTGGGATACACTTTGTAGTGGGAAATTTCAAGGGTGAAAAATGTATTCACCCATTTAACATATTGTAGTTGAGTAAAAAAAACAAAAGTGGCAGTTATGTTCATATAAACATCAGGGTAGTCTTCCAAATAGGTCTATATTACAAGTATTGGGTGATATAAACTGTGTTTTTTCACATTGATGAATGGCTATCAAAAAAAAAATTTTCATCTCTTTGAGATACATTGAATCCTCATTGAAACAAAGGACATTCTCTTTGTCTTTCTCTCTTGCTTTCTTTCTTGCTTTCTCTCGCACACACACTCTCTCTCTAATGGCTAGGGGGGAGGGGTTGGAACATACCGTAAAATGTGTTGGAATGAACCTTGTTCTTGGACAACTAATGGCATCTTGACTTAAATCCTTTTACTATGTAATCAAACAGAACAGAAACTATTTGAAAAATTTAATATGAAAAAAAAAATTTTGTATGTTCTTTTTTTTTTGGTGGGTGGGTGTGAAGGAGTGACAAGAGAGTACAATGGAGAGAGACTGGCTGGGAGAGAGTGAGTGAGTGAGAGTGAGAGTGAGTGAGTGACTGACAGACTGAGTGAGTTTTCACCAGAAAAAATGAATTTTTTTTTCTTCCAACAAATTTTGTTAGACAAAAGACGTGTACCGTACAATAAATGACTGCATAGAAATACTCTAGGGTTTTAACCCTGATACTTCACACGTGATACACTATGCTCTATTTTCTCTGTTACACTTCTATTATTATTATTACTGTTAGTAGTACTCTTAACATTACTATCTCGTTTAATCCGTTCTATATACATGGATTTACTATTATGATTATATATATATATATATAAACAAGTACATACATACATGGACACCTGTCTACCTAATGGGAATGTTTAGCTATGATCCATTGTAAGGCTGGCAATTCAATAAATATACGGTTAGCCTTTAATAATTGTCTAACATCTAGTTCCTCTTTAGTGATGGTGACAATACGTTTTTTAAACTCAGAATCCACCATGGATTTACTCAAGTTATTTCTCACCACATCACTAATAAACAATAAGCTTTGCTTGGTAAACCCTTGCTGTTTCACAAACTGAGTCATGGCCATTCCATCCTTAGTTACAAAATCAACAATAATATCATCATGGTCATGAGGTGTCACCGCCCCATCGGCATCAGTGCCAATAATAAACAAATTCCCGGCTTTATATTGGGCACTCAAAGCAGTAGCGAATGCCTTGCTGTAAATCTTGGCCGGTAAATCAGTAGACCAATCATGAACACCTTGAATAGCATGGGCTTTAATTCCATTATCCATATGAGGAGAATTAGCATCACCCAAACGAGCACGTCCTGACCCCTTCTGGGGTCTAAGTTTATGATTGGAAAATATCTTATCGCCTCGTTTCAACACGTTACCATAACTGGTTCTGGCATTATCGGCCTCGTATACTGTTGCACTCCATAAAATGTCTCTTCTTTCTGGTGCATTGAAGAAATGGGCAGGAAGGGGGATAAAAGTGTGTGGCTCGAGG
Organism: Hemisphaericaspora lyxosophila; assembly: GCA_030582855.1. Classification (NCBI taxonomy): domain Eukaryota; kingdom Fungi; phylum Ascomycota; class Pichiomycetes; order Serinales; family Debaryomycetaceae; genus Hemisphaericaspora; species Hemisphaericaspora lyxosophila. Next base: position 81,979 of record JAJMHC010000015.1, read on the forward strand.
GAGGGGAAGGTACGTAAGGATGCTAATGTGTATTTTGGTGGTTGAGCAAGGTGGAAGCCTGCCTTGGTGGTGGTAGCTGTGGTGGTGGTAGTGGCTGTAGTGGCCAATTGACGTATGGATTGTTTAAACATATTGTTGGATATGTGATGAAATAATTATAGATATATATAAATAAATATATATATAAAATGTATGTATGGAACAGAAAGGTAAAATATTCACACCTCCTTCTATAGATGAGTTAATAATGAGGGATAAGGATAGTTCAAGTGTGCTCTTATTTATACCCGGGTCAAACTTCACTGACGCTAAATCGCCTGCATTTTTTTTTTACCTCCAAAGGGGAAAATTTTCCACACACACTCTCTCTCTAAAAAAAACGTTCTTGTCGATATTGTGCCCCGCACTACTTTTATATCGGTGTTTTCCACCGATTAAGTACTGTGTTGCATCTACTACTATATTTATATGTCTATATATATATATATCTACTCTCCCTACCTGTGGAATAGTATGTGTAATAACTAATGATGTAGACCACTAGGGAAGACTAGGTGGTTTCATCCTACTCACTCCCCTTCAAGATGTTCCCCTTCAAGATGTTCCCCTTCATGCTCCTGCTCATCGTCACTGCCAATGATAAAATCATCAACACTCAGTCTAATCCCCCCTCCAAGCTCAATATCTTCAGTATACTCCGACGAAGCAGGCGCATAACTCCCTCTGTTATCACCAACAACACCACCCGTCAATTTATTCAATGCCCTTTTCAAAAATCCCACATCGTCAACATGCAGGAAATTACCTTCCAGTTGTTGTTGTTGTTGCTGTTGTTGTTGTTGTTGCTCCAGCTGCTCATAGTCTTCAAATTGATCCAATTGATCTGCCCATTGCACATTCTTCTTCTTAGTGGCGGGAGTAGCTCCCGTGCCTGACTTTCTTATGATTGAAGATGGACGGGATTTGAACGAGGCATAGAGAATATATATGCCCCAACACATTATGCAGATGACTACCAATTGAATCATTCTGGTGATTTTATTACTGGTAGGTTCTGGGTCGGCGGCAGTGGCGGTGGAGGTGGCGGTGGAGGTATTGGTGGTATTAGTGTTGGGTGGGGTAGTTGTATCATTGAGAGTTCTTCTAACTCCAATTGGATAAGTGACAAACGATTTCTTTCCTGGCACAGCAGGGGTGGTGCCTGGGATGCCTGGGGTGCCTGGGGTGCCTGGGGTGCCTGTGTCATTTCTCTCATCATAATTCCCGGTGATTAAATCAAGTAATGATCGCGATGTCAATGGGGTATCGAAAGGTACCATATGTGAAGCATTATAGATGTTGACAAAGGTTAAATTTGCTCTTGTTTTTATATATCCCACAGACTGTTCATCATATATCCAGTCAATGCTGTCGGGTGCATTGGTGAACCCCTTGGAGCCTCCCCAGTGTAGTTTATTGAGATAGGATAATGTGCCCATGGTATTACAAATAATGTCTCGCTCACCACTGAACAACACCACCGAGATCTGTTCTGTCAATGCTGGTAACAAATGCACCGAAGGAATAGAATGTTGTGCTTTGAAAGCGTGGGAGACGGGCCCACTGCATTCCTGCCATTGTTGTTTGTGGATTAAATTTAAACTGTGCATTACTTCTTGTCGTTGTAAATAGGGGGTAACGTAAGCCAAATCGGGGGGCCAATTCATACCACAGGCAGGATATGAATCACGTAATGTATAATCATAGACGTTTATACAACCATGATCTTCATGAGTGGAATAAAGTAATTTGTTCAAGATTGAATCGCAAGTTTGGAAATCAACTTCCACGGGGTTGAATTGAGTATCGTTCCATTGAACATCTATTTGGTCAACTATTCTCTGACATTGTTCTACCGTTTCAAGAATATTACTCCAGTTTGGGTTTGAGGTTTTGATTAGGCCATGTTGGGCAAAAAAGGGGAAATAAGATATACTTTGTTCATTGGGTGATACCCACCCATTTCCAATCAATACCCCCTTTAAATTGTACTGCTGGTGAGACACTTCGTCATTATCACTATTGTTATTATGATCTAACATCCCTTGGGCAATATAAGGAATATATTGACCGGCATAGCTCTCACCTGCCAAATAAATTTCATTACCTAAATCTTCCGGAAACAATTCAAAATATTTCTTCAAAAACAACAAGAAATATTCACTAATCTGAGACAATTCAGACAAAAGGGTATCACCATAACTGAACCCGGTGCCCATTGGTTGATCAACAAATACCACATCAGCAGCACGATGCCAACTCCCATGGTTATATTCCAATTTTCCCTGCTGGTCCACTCGCAAGGGACCAATTTCCATAAGGGCCCCATCCATGCTGGAACATCCCGGACCACCATTCAACCAAAACACCGTCCGTTTATGATTTTCCACAAGTTTATTCGAATCGACAAACTTCCAAAAGAAGTAGTGGGAATTCAGTTCGGGGTTGATCTCAAGCTGACCAGCAAACATAAGGGGGATATTCTCGGGGGAGATATGGTCGGAAATACCAGGAAGATTAGTCACGAGATATTTCCGTTGTGACTCGGGTCCGTTGAAGTCATGTTTTGGCGGAAGGGCTAGGGCGGTTAGGGTGGTGTAGATGAAGATTAGTAGTATATTGGCCAAGTACATGGTGATGGCGTTTTTGGTGGAGGCTGTGTCGTAGTGGGAGAAGCTTTAATGTGATCTTTTAACTGTTGAGTTTCACTCCCTCCTGGAAATTAGAAAGAAAAAGAAAAGAAGGGTGTCAAGTGAGGTGAATGAATACCGTCTGCTTATACCAATCTCTATACTTATATTAGTAGTAGTAGTAGTAGTAGTAGTAGTAGTAATAGTAATACCAGTAGTAATAGTAATAGTAATAAAACGGAAAGGGGAATGATCGGATCTTTTTTTCCCGTTAAAATGACAAATTTTCGTATTTCCGCTTTTTCTTTTTTGCTTCAAAACCTCTCTCCCAAAGCGGTGCTACCAATCAGTTGAAGAGGAGGGGGAGGGTTTTCTCTTCCACTAGAGACTTGCAATACATATATAGAGAGAGGCATAGAGAGAGGGTGTGTTAGATATCCATCAGGGCTTGTAGTCGATACTTCTGATATTGGTGGTTGACAACTTGTGACGCAGCTTGTAGATGATCCTTCCACCGTCACTTGCATCCGCCAGTATGCTGTTTGGCATACTGGTTTCAGCTACCCCCCACATGATATACATATAAAGGGTAGGGTATACAGGAGAGTAGGAATACTAAAGACAGTATACAAATAGCTGTCACAAATATCCCATCCCAGTGAACAGAAGTGATTTACTTTTCTAGTACCACTGTCAATTTTCCCTTTGGTCATTAAAACCTGTATGTGTCTGATGGTTAGATATTAGATGATGATGGAAGTATAGTATATGCCATACACTAAGTATGTAGTAGCAGTAGCAGTAGCAGTAGTAACAGCGGCAGCACTTATCTCTAGAGTTACCCACCTCCTCTCCTATTGTGTATAGACACCGACTGTAATAGTGACACAAATGTAAGGTGTTTCCAACCAGCTTAAAACCCGACAAAACAAACCACCGAGAATTTTTCAATTGATTAAATCTCCCCATAATTTGAAGAGCAAACCACCAGGGACAACACCACCACCACCACCACCACCAGAGCCTAGTAAATTCTTCAGATGAACCCTCATTAACATTATCAATTACTATCACACACCACAAAGTTATAGACAAGTTATAGACAATAGATACATACTCCCCCCCCCCACCACCAATATGGGACTTGGACATTTATTAAAATTTGGTGGTACCAGTATAGAGAAGTTTTCTAGAAATGATACTAAATTAATGGCATTAGGTGATGGGATATCAGGCTATGTAGAACTATTCCGATCCAAATCAGATCCATCATTCCTCTATGCCATCAAGACATATCATTGCAAAGAGACATTTGAATCTAAAACTGAATATAAAGAACGAGTACTATCTGAATATCGATTATTATCCCAGTTGGATCATGCCAATATTATCAAGGTTTATAAATATGATGTCTCGTTTAATGGAAACACCGTTAAGTTCTATATGGATGCGGGTACTTCCAATATTGCCCAATTAATCAAACAAATCCCCCATCATAAATATAACCTTGATGAAATGTTATGTATTTGGAAACAATTATGTCAAGGGGTGAAGTATTTACACGACAACAATATCTGTCATCGAGATTTAAAATTAGAGAATATGGTGTTTGATATCAAACATGGTCGACTTAAGATTATAGATTTTGCCACCGCACAAATATTGACGGATACAAAACCATATTCGGTGGGGATCGTGGGTTCGGAATTGTATTTGTCACCAGAGACTTATTCAAGTATAAAGTATGATGGGAAAAAGGCAGATATTTGGTCCATTGGTATTATCTTGTATTATTTCATCAATAGAAAGTTTCCCTGGAAATCTGCTCGATGGTCAGATCCAAAGTATACTGCCTTTAATCAAGCGACGTCCCCTATAGACTCCAACCACCACAACTCAAACCCCGAGGATAAGTTCAACGAGCCGCAGTTTAATGATAGTGGGTTAGAAATGGGGAAAATGTCGGTATTAAGATACTTGCCATTTGAATCAATTGAATTAACGAGTCAAATATTTGAACTGAATTCAGACACCAGAATCGATATAATTGACTTTGGAAAATACCCTTGGTTTAACCAGATAAACTATTGTCATAATAATGAGGTAGTTACCTTATGTGGAGTAAACCATGAGGCATTGCACAAAGAAGTCATGAAATGATATTTGGTTTGACTCCTTTGACTATTTTTTTTTGACTCTATCTATCTATAGAGGATAAGTAAGTAAGTAAGTAAGTGAGTCGAGTAGAAGTAGTAGTAAATATCATATACGAGGGTAATGTCACGTGAAATATGACTCACCCGGAAATAACCAGTTTCCTTTTTCCGACTGAAGGAAAAGAATTTTTCATGTTCTTTATAAAGACGGTTTTGATTCTCCTCCTTCTTTCTTCTTCTTCTCTTTCTCCTCCTCCTCCTCCTGTCTCCTCCTCCCCCTTCAGGTCTTATTTCGATACATTCCACCCAAGCCCAGTCATGCTTTCCACATCATTCCGTTCCCTCAGAGTTCAATGCAAAAGATTACAGCCAATTGCTGCTGTTGGTTCCCTCGCTAGAACCTATGCTATTTCCCCTTCTGCTCAAGCATTGATTTCCAAACATGTGCAAGAAGTCGATCCAGAAATGGCCGAGATCTTATCACAGGAAAGAACAAGACAAAAGAACTCAATTACTTTGATCCCTTCCGAAAACTTCACTTCAAAAGCGGTGATGGACTTGTTAGGTTCAGAAATGCAAAATAAATATTCTGAAGGATACCCTGGTGAACGTTATTACGGAGGTAATGAAATCATCGACAAGGCTGAATCGTTATGTCAAAGCAGAGCGTTGGAAGCTTTTGATTTGGATCCTGAACAATGGGGAGTGAATGTCCAACCATTATCGGGAGCTCCTGCTAATTTATATGCTTATTCGGCGGTGTTGGAAGTTGGTGATAGAATTATGGGGTTGGATTTACCTCATGGTGGTCATTTATCTCATGGTTACCAAACCAACACTACTAAGATCTCATTTATTTCTAAATATTTCCAAACCATGCCATACCGATTAAATGAAGACACTGGTATTATTGATTATGATACCTTGGAAAAGAATGCTCAATTATTTAGACCAAAAGTGATTGTTGCTGGTGCCTCGGCTTATTCTCGAATTATTGACTATAAGAGAATGAAGCAAATTGCCGATAAGGTGGGAGCATATTTATTATCTGACATGGCACATATTTCGGGATTGGTTTCTGCCCAAGTCACCGATTCACCATTTCCATATTCCGACATTGTCACCACCACCACCCATAAGTCTTTGCGAGGTCCCAGAGGATCAATGATCTTTTTCAGAAAGGGAATTAGAAAGGTGACTAAAAAGGGAAAAGAAATCCCTTATGACCTTGAACGGAAAATCAACTTTTCGGTATTTCCAGGCCATCAAGGAGGACCACATAACCACACCATTTCCGCTTTGGCAGTAGCTCTCAAACAATGTAAGACTCCAGAATACGTTGAATATCAACAACAAGTGGTATCCAATGCCAGTCACTTTGCTACTGAATTAGAAAATCGTGGGTTTAAATTGGTTTCAGATGGGACCGATACCCATTTGATCTTGGTTGATTTGCGTTCCAAAAACATCGATGGAGCCCGGGTGGAAGCGGTTTTAGAACGAGCAAATATCGCCGCTAATAAAAACACGGTGCCTGGAGATACTTCTGCCTTGTTTCCCTCTGGTTTGAGAGTAGGTACCCCCGCCATGACCACTCGTGGATTCGGCCACCAAGAGTTTAGCAAAGTGGCTGAGTTTATTGACCAGGCGGTGCAAATCTCCCGGGAGTTGAAGAAGCAGGAACTGGGCAAGGTGCCTAAGGAATTATTGGCTTCTTTTAAACTGTTGGCGGATGCAAGTGAAGAAGTTAAGCTTTTGGGAGATGAAGTAGCTGCTTGGGCCTCTACTTTCCCTGTTCCTGGTGATTTGTAGTGGGTATAGTGTAGAGTAGAGTAGAGTTTTAACTGGATTTATATATCATTTTGAGTATACTACTTTGTTATTTGTATGTGTGTATGTATGTTTTTCAATACAGAACTAGCTCATAATAAGCTATATTTAAGCGATGAGAGCTACAAATTTGTACAAAATGGGTATCAGTATACCTTTTAACAGAGTAATTAACCTGTTTATGTGTATATACTAATATACTAATATACTAATATACTGACAGTGACTAACATGACTTAACAAGTACACACATGGTAGCACCCACAGAAAAACAACAAAAAAAACTCACACACACACAATAAATTTTCACCAATAAATTTATCAATTCCATTAAACCAAAAATAATCCACCAACAGTTCATTATCCTTCTGGTTGTTGTTGTTGTTTTAGAAGTAGTAGTATCCTCCTCAACATCACCTCCCCACCAATGTCCAATAGAAACTTGATCAGTCGGAATAAGACGTCCAATTTGATCTCATGGTCCAAAAACGGATTCATTGCCTATGTGTGTCCCATGGTGTCTTCGCAAGACAATTTGCTATTAACTTATTTGGAGAATGTCGATGGAAAATCATGGCAATTGGCAGAACCACAACTGATAAGTATAAAACTCGAGAATAATTTCCTCCCTGAGCTATCACTCGTGTGTTGGAGTTCGTTGAGTACAGACTTGGCCATTGCTGATGTCTATGGAAATTTCTATATCTTATTAGCGGGAGTTGGGTTATTGGAACAAAAGGGAACCACCAATGAAGATGCTAATAATAATAATAGTAATAATAATACTGGCAATGATAATTCTCCAAGTTATGAATTGACTTCTTATAATCATATGGAGATGATATATCGAGATATCATCAATAATGATATTAAATCCCCCATCAATCCTCGTGCGTCTATCGTGGCGTTTAAATGGTTAAATATTGAAAAACCCCAGATCTTGAACAAACCAGCCATTTTAGTGGATAACCATGGTCCCACCAATGGCAATACCAATGGCAATACCAATGGCAATGGTGGTAATTCCCGCTTCGGGTATACCTACGGGGTAGGTCAATACCCTGCCCATGGAGTCACCCACCCTATTTCCACCAAACAAGCATGTGTAGCCCTCAGACAAAATGGTCAATTCATGTTGTACTTCCAAGGAGAACATAAAGTGGAATATCATAAAATAGCCCTCTACTTAACCGAGGGGGTATCAAACATCACCAAGGCCTCAATCGGGTTCACTAATGATAAACAAGTCATCATCACCACTTTTGATTCCATGACGGATAAAATAACTACTTATTCGGTGGTTATTGATTGGGGATTCTTGGTGGAGTCAGCCAAGAGACAAAAAGTCGATCCTCACTTTCATACCCCTAAAGAAGTGCAAAAGGCACCTAGATTGATCTTACAGAAGGTGCATAAGATGGATCCTATCCCGTTGTATATTGATAATAAAGAAGATGATAATGAGGTGGGAGCGGGGGCGGGGGCGACAACAACAACAGACGATTTAATGGATATTGACACCATTGAGACTAATGCGAAATATGAAATTGGATCATTGACTTCTATCGATATTATCTCCGCCAATGCTGAAAAGGAATCTAAATTGAGTATTTTGATTAGTTATATTTTCCAAAATAATCAAAATGAATTAATTACCGTAATTTATCGATATAATATAACCGATAAATCGGAACTTATATCAGAAGCATTTATCGATCTAGGAATAAGAAAGAATGTGGCTGGGGGGGTTAGTAATAACAACCCTAATAAGAAAGCACAAACCTTAACCCTCATGGATAAGCTTATCCGTCCTGGTGAAATTCAATCTATAAATACCGGAATGGCCGATTTCTACGTACTTGTATTCTATAAAGATGGAAATATAGACGTGATAGATTCAACTAATTGGAATATCGTAAATGATAACACCAATATAAAACCAGAAACCTACCACCACCAGGCATCACCTTCATCACCACTTCCTCCACCACCACAAATCTCCACCATATTTGACGTAGGGTTTAAATTCCCCCACATTGAGCACCGCCACCACCACCAGCACCGCCACCACCACCACAATAATCCATTCATCCTCGCGGTATCTCCCAACATGACCTCGATTGCCTATACCGAATACTATAACCAAAACCTAAACTTGACGTTGAAAGTAGTTGAAAAAACCAATAATCTAGGGGTTAGTTCACGAGAGTTATTTTCCACCGCGGCTGGGTTTGCCTTTCGTCACGCTTATGCATGCTATACCAACACCTGTTCCGATGACTTGATAGTTTTGATGCAGATAGAAATCAACCGGATTAAAACAAAACTCGCCCAAGAGGGGAGCAAAGAGGACCGCCAAGGGGGGGACCAACGGGACATTGAAGTTATGGTTGGCAATTTTGTCGAGTCGATAATTAGTGAATCGCACAAGGCGATAAATTTCCAATTGGATGCGTTTAATAAAGATAGTATAGATAAGTTATTATCCAACCCTCCATTGCAAAAACTTTTATCATTACAATTAGTGCTTGGAGAATTCCAGCCCCCTACTAATAGTAATTTCATTATTAGTGATATTGCCTGGATCGTGTTGAATTTACGAAGTACTAGTTTTGGCATCATGTTTTCCTTATCGAGTATCTATCGCCAGATCTCCAAGAAGAAACCGGCGGAAGATAGTTTACAAGACTCCATCACCCGGGGGGAATGTATTATTTCCTTGATTGGTAATGTGAAATGGTTGATTGATTTAATGGCCTATTTAAATCAAGAATTGTTACAATTGACCTTTTATAAGCACGATGGGGGGGAAAATAGTAAACTAGACAAGAACAATTCAATTGTGTTGCCGGTGATTTTGAGTAAAGTACCGCGGTTATTCTTAATGTATGCCCTTTCTTCCATTGGGAAAACCCATGAAATATTAAAGAAATTAAATAAGGATTTATCCGATGCCAATAAACTATTCAACCCCATGAAAGAATCGTTGAATAGGTATTTCACCATCTGCAACAATGCCCCATTAACCCTCAGTCTATTTGAGAACTATCTTCGTGAATGCGACGCCCTTATCACCAAAGAATTATCCAATCGTCTCGCGGGTAAAAGTCCCAGTCAGGGGTTGAAACTAGAACAGAAATTGGTTTGTCGCGGGGAAATCTCGGGGGGTGAGATGGAAGAAATTGCCCAGATGGTAATTGATCGATATGCCGCCAATATTGGGCGTGAGTTGAAAGTGTCGGATTTGTTTTGTTATAAAGTAGATTGGTTAGATATTGGGATAAATAAAATAAGCAACAGCAGCAACAACAGCAACAGCAATAACAACAAGTCAGACCAGGAGGCGGGGTTGATTTTACTTGATCCGTCTACGGCTCATGAACGGGTTGTGCCAAGATTGACCATTGGTGATGGGGAATGTATTGATGCTTTGAGAAAGGTGGTGATTGGATTGGATGATCAAAGAAAGTCCAACCACCACAACCACAGCAACAACCACAACCACAACACTCCCACTATTACTTCCAGACTTAATCATAAGAATCTTAGGAAATGTACTAGGTGCCGGGCTATTTCTTTAGTGTCTGATCCGTTGGTGTTTGACACTCCCACCACCTTGGGGTTATGGACCATGGTATTCCAGAGAACGTGTATATGTGGGAATACCTGGGTTAATGTAAATGTATAGATGTATTATTATTATTATTATTATTAAAAAAAATGGAACTATATTTAACCAGAAATTGAAGTTTTCTCTTTATGTGCAGCAGCAGCAGCGGTGGCAGCAGCAGCAGCAGTGGCAGCCGCTGCTGCTGCATCTGCTTTGGCCTTCTTCTTTGCCATCCATTTCATCACAAATGGCATAGCAGCATTACTCACCATGATCCAAGCCACCAAAATGCCAATATTCCTCCCCATATGACCTTTCCAAGAATTAAAATAAGCCACATGCATAAGTTGATAACAATTCACCACCGGCATAGCATATCCATATCGATAAAAGGTAGGACACAAGATGATGGGAGACACGGTGGGGGCTACATTAGTCACGGCCACAAACAACAATAAAAACCCAATTAGTTGAGGTTTTATCGCCACGAGAAACAACACTGATAATTCAATGATACTTCCCAATGAACCAATGGTTAAATAGGCAAACATCCATACCACCAAGAACCCCGATTTTCCAAAGGTGGTACTGTACTTCAATCCAAAGGCTCGATTCAAGGTGACAAACGCGAGTGCGAGGATTGAGTAGGCGATTTGGGAGGTTATCATCCGATAAACCACATATTGCAATCCTTTAATCTTGGAGGCGATATACATGTGCAACTTGATTGACAAGATGAATTGAAAGAAGGAGAATATCACCACGTAGATCAATCCGATTTGGAAGGGGGCTTGGAACACGGTGTTGGGAACGGGGATTAAATCGGTGACCAAGAAGGTGGGGATGGTGGTGAGGAGTTGTGGACTAGTGGAGATCACGGTTGCTTGTTGGGTACTGTTTATGGTTTGGAGCATGTGACCGGTGAGGCCACTTTGAGGGATGAAGGCATAGTAGATTCTGATAATTTCTTGAATGATGGTAATTATGGAGTTGGACATGGCGTTGTAATCTCTGCCTGTTTCATAAACTACCTCCATTAATGAATTGGTGGGGTCGAAATCAGCCGAGGCGGCAGATAGAGCTTCAAACCAATTTACCGTGGCATTTTCGTGTACATAAAACACGGCCCAATATTTCTGGTGATGAATTTGGCGATACACTTCTTGAGTGATGGTGTTATTGTGAGAGGAGGCGACAGTTTGGAGTCTAGTATGATTCCAAAACTCAAACTGACCCAATTGTTGCAATACGGTGACTTGTTGAAAGAACCCATTGATAGTTTCCCCCACAATGGGAGGCAAGGCGCCTAGTTGTTGATCAGCCACCATTACCCCAAATTTCAAACGAGGATAGTGGGCTAACCGGTTGTAATATGAACCCCAATAGATACACAAGGCAGCAGCAAAGCCCACAATCAAATAAATGTAATTGTTAGCAAAGGTTAATACAATCTTTATTCTATCATTATGGAATTCATCATCCCAAAAATTCAATTTCTTGGTTACTGATTGAATAGCAGATACCACGGTGCTTCTTCTTCGTTCAATGGAGGGGAGGTTAGTAATTATAGTGTGGATCTCTCCCCCATCCCCCTCCCCATCTCCTTCCCCTTGATAAGCCTGAGGGAAGGGCACCACTGCCATATTTGAATCCTGTTCACTCACCAAGGAGGCCCCATCCACCACCCCTTCCCCTTCCTCCCGGTCCAGTCGGGATACCATACTTCTAGGGTGGGTTAAAGATTGGGTCAATTGTCTGGTCCCAAATAAATCTTCGGTGACAAACTCGTCGTCATCGGCATTAGCCCTCAATTGTCTATCTTCCTCGAGGAACACCATACCCCGTGAAGGGATACTAAAGAAACTGTTGCTGGCGATGGATATTCTTCTTGCCAAGTTGGGGGTAGTGGAGGATAACCCACGGGAGGAGGTTGACTGGTCATAAGGGACCGGTTCATAGTCATCATGGTCTGATTCACCATTTGATTCAAGAGAACTGAGATCGGTATCTGACATTGTTGATACTTATGAGTAGTAGGAGGAGTAGTAGGAGTAGTAGTAGTAACAACAGTAGTAACAGTAATAGTAACAGTAATAGTAGTAGGAGTAGTAGTAGGAGTAATAGTAATAGTAATAGTAATAGTAATAGTAATAGTAATAATGATTTTTTCGGTATCGATGGATGGAAAACACCAGAGACAACAACGATGACGTCATAAGAATTTCTGTCCGGGAAATGAAATTTCAGTTTCCTTTTTTGGAGAAGCATCAAAAGTCATTCACTCACTGTTAGTTAACGTCAATCACTAAAGATAGAAACAGGCTTATCTTCTTCTTCCTGTTCATCCGCTGCAAACGTTTGTTCCACTTTGGGTTCGTATATCGACTGTTACTACTACTAACTATTAACTACTTACTACTACTACTACTACTACTACTACTATTAGTCATTACTCCTCCTCCTCCCACTGGTCATCACGACAATGACATCCCCTACCAACATCCACTCTCTTTCAAGTAGAGTGGACCCTTTGGACTCCAATAATCAACTCCTCCACTCCCCTTCCCCTTCCCCTTCCCCCTCTCCTTCCTCCCCAGATAGTGAAAAGCCATTGGGTCCCCTCGACTATGATGTTCCAGAACGTATAGCAGGGGCTAGACATGCCGCTGATGCCATCAACAAGAATAACTCTCACATATCCCATACTTCCAATGGCAGTGCCTGTGGTGATGGTGATGGTGATGGTGGTGCTGGCACACCATTAGCCTCCACCACTACCACCACCACCATCAAATTGACCAGAAAGGAACGATTTCAAGAATATTATGGGGTGTTTCCTAAATTTGTTCTTGTTTACATCAAGATCTTTTGTATGTTCTTGGGTATCTTATCCATCTATTGGGCTTCATTATATCAACGTCCTTCCCGGTTTAAGAATATGCAAATGTTGGTGGTGATTGAAGATGAATCATTCAATCCCCTGCTTGGTGGAACCACCACTACCACCAACTTTGATCCATTGGTAGGCAATACCATCACTCATATGTTACAAACCAACACCACCGTATTGACCCTAGGAAAATTCGAAATTGCCAACTTGACTGAATTCACTGCTTTGGCTAACAAACATAACAATTCCATTGCCGAAGAAGTTAATCGACAGGTACATCACCAGAAATACTGGGCTGCCATTCATGTGTTTCCAAACTCTACCCAACAAATCTTTAATGCTTTCAGTAATTCAGATCCTACTTTTATGATAAATGGAGGGATAAACACCACCATTCAAGTGATTTATGAATCAGGCAGACATTTCTCCGCCTTGAATCAATATATATTTCGTCATTTGGATCTAGTGGGAGAAACCTGGATTAGATATTATGTCTCGCCAAACATCTACCAACCTATCCTCGCCCAATTGAATACCACTCAACATACATCACTACTATCCTCAAATCTGACCATTGCCATGTTTAGCACCTTTCCCACCTTTGATTTCATCGATTTAAGACCAGCCCGATCAGCAGCAGTACTTGGCCCCTCTGAATTGGGGTTGATTTATGCCCAGCTTTTCTCCTTTCATCAATTCAATTTCTCATTTGAGATTTATTCCTTTATGAGGTCTAAATTACGATATAAACAATACTTGTTCTATCGTGCCTTGGCTTCCCAAATCAATTCATTGGTGTTGGCTTTGATATATGCCCTTATGACGATTGCATTCCAAGTGCCGGTCAATGTGACATTTGGACATTCTGGATTCTTGGTACTATGGATGTTTATCTACTTGTTCATGTCTGCCAGCGCCGGGATTAATGAAAACGTCGTCAATATAATATTCGCCTATGACCGGAAAGAATTCATTGCTCCCTGGATGATTTTTAATCTTGTGTTGAATATTTCCGTCACTTTTGCTCCCTTGATACTCATGCCAGGGGTTTTCCGATATGGATATGCTTCTCCCATGTATAATACCTATGAGGCGTTAAAGGTGGTGTTTTTCGATACTTGGAAAGGAGACTTGGGGAGGAATCTCGGGGTGCTTGTGATTTGGATCGTGGTTACTAATGTGGTATTGGTGTTCAATAATAGATGGTCCCATAATCGTGCCAACAGAAAGGCATTAGAGGAGAAGCAGCTACCAAATGACAAGGTGAAACCCCCACGGCAATCGGTAGTAGCTACTGAGGCTGAGGCTGAGGCTGAACACGCTAGTGAAATGAAACAGGAGGGTTCTAAGTTACTGAATGAAACTAATTCTAACAAACCTTCTTGGGGTTCTAATAGTTCTCATGAATAGTAGGGAATGTTGTCTTCTACGGCTTTTTGTTTTTTGGTTTTTGCTTTTTTTATATATTAATATAACTAGATAATAACTAATAATTATACCATACTATTGGGCCGCTTCGTCAGTTATATCAACACTGGGGGTGACATTGGCGAATTGTACTCCAAATTTCATCAAATTATATACCCGGTTAATTTCTTGTTGCCAATATTGAAACCCAGTAATCTCTTCCCCATTGACTAATAAACCTTGCAATATTCTCAATTTCAAATTCCATAATTCATGATTTCTAATATCCGATTGCAATAAATCGGTGAGGATATTGGGCAAATTATTGAATAAATACAGTTTGGTATGCTTATAGTGCGACATGATTAATAATATGGTGTATAATTTATCAATTGGCAACCGGGTCAATCTGTCGTGTTTGAAATAAGGGGATAATTGGACAAACATCGAGGGTGATTTTATGAAATTGAGCAAGATGGGAAAGTATAAAATATCATTAAAGAGGGAAATGTTTTGCAACACATCTTGATATATCTCATCATTCAAACTGGAAATCACCTCAGGATTGGTTTGACTCAAGAGTTTTATATCCAATTCATCGTGTTGATAAATAACTTGATGAAGATTATAACTCTTGAATAATTCATATTTCCTCAATATTTCAATATATGGTTCATGATTCAGATATGATATTTTCGACACCACGTTAATCACCTCGAGTTTTACCAAATCATCCAATTTATCCGTTAAATATAAGGAAATAAAATCATCCAACGAGGGCACAATAGATAGCTTATGTTGTTGGTCCTTCTCGATCAAATTAGCATAAAATTGAGCTAATAATATCAAGAATAATACATCATCATTATCACGTTGAAATTTGATTATCTCCGATTTATGAAATTGATATAAATCAAATCCAACTGGGGGGGAGGTGGTGGTGGTGGTGGTTATACTAGGAAGGATCAAGATCAAATAGTCTAGGTATCGAGATAACAAAACCGTATCCTCCTGATTTTTCCGTATCTGGTAATACAATGATAAGTGTTGCTCAGACATCAACAAATCACCCCCACCATATTGCTGAATGGAAGTAATTAACAATTCAATTTGATTCAACACAGCAATAGAAGTGCCACGATGGAAATACTTCTGGTCCAACAACCTCAACACAATCCCATGGTCAAAGATAAACTCCCGGGTCTCAACCTGTTCAATACACAGATTGATAATCTTCAACACAATCGCCAGCAGGTCCTCCCCCTGCTCCTGCAGACCCTCCCCCTGCTGCTCCCCCTTGCCAAACAAATTATCCACGATATATTCTCGAGGAAAATACTTCAAGATAGAACCAAAGGGCAAACACGACAAGATCTTCAATAACAATTGGATAAGTACTCCATGTGGGTCTAGACTAGTATATGTCTCTTTGTCCAATTGTTGATTAATTAACGGGATGAACCTATCGGCATACTCGTCCTCGATGTGATTGATCAGGAGGATGTAATTATTGACGAGGCGATAATCTAGTGGTTCCTTCTGGGATGAACATTGGTTGATGTGTTCTAGAATCTGGTTGCTCTCTCCGTCCAACATGGTTTTGAAGAAGAAGAGGAAGAAGAATAAGAAGAACAAGGTTGATGGCAAATGTTGATGATTAATAGAGACTGAGATAGGGAGACATTTCTTGCGACTAATGTCGTAGTGAAATGTCGTTGTTCTTGTTCTTCTTGCTCGTGTTCCTGCTCTTCCTAATGGTTTCTATCTATGGAACCACAAACAACTCTAATGAACCCTCAAACAAGTTTCAAGAACATATTAATCGATTTCAAAAAAAACGGTTATACTCTGACAACATATAAATCCCAACACACAATGGAAAAGTTTGTTTTGCATTACCGTTAATTACATGCAAATTTTGGTAATTATATTGTGAGAAATGCAGCATAAACGAGATAGACCATCACAACCAACGTCAATGTATTTACGAACTGCAAGAGACAGAGAGAGACAGAGAGAGACGGAGAGAGACGGATGGGAATTAAGGACCACATATACTTACTTTGACTGAGATGTATACCAATGATTCCGACTGGTGGAAGCTAAATAAAAATAGAACAGGCAGCAAAGCAATAGAGAGGCTGCAAGTCACGTGCCTCGTTTATTCGTATATACCTACAGGTTAAATAATAAAATATTTTTATATATATTTTAAAAAAAAGGCACAATACGAAAAAAAAAAATGAGACCATTTCTTAATTATTGTTCTTGTTATTATACTGATAGCTCCTTTCTATCTCAGCCTCATCGTCAATGCCCAGTGTCTTTGGATATGTAACCTTGATATTGCAGTGAATGACCACGGTACTTGCTAATATTAGACACAACCAAAAAGGATCAAGTGACACCACGACTACACCCTACTTACCTACCTACCTACTTACCTCCCGCCGCAGCCATGCAATTATTTCCCAATCAGGGGGAAAGTAAATAGGTAACAAAAGACCTCAAAAACTTTATAATAATTAATTACAACGTTTGGGGCAGTTTGGGAAGAAGAAGTATCCATTTAGAGTTTTAAGTTTGTCTTTCCCATGTTGATGTTTAAGTTTTTTTTTGTTTCGTATCGGGGGGAATAGCCTGTAATTTATGCTAACTTCTGCCAGTTCTACTTCTACTATAATCACAGGCTAAGTTCCCGGTTAAACCGTTCCCATTTAACCATTAATCTTTTTTTTTTTTTACATTTTGCCTCTTTTATTGGGGTAAACGGACATATATCTCCCACGTCTTAAACTGTACCAACCAACTCTCCCTCCCCTTCCCTTCTCCCCTTCCACCCACCCACATAAAACTTTAAATAAATAAAATAAAAAAAGAACTCACAACTTGCAAAACAATAGTACCAGTGAAAACTAAACAAAGAATTCTCAGGGTTCAAGCAAGTCATCACTTTTTCTTTTGTGTTGGTTTAGCTACCACCTGGATTTTTCTTGTCATAGTGTTTGGATGACACTAATATATTCTTGGAAGTACACCTAAGGTAGTATTAGCCACACCTTGTGGGCATTACCTCTCTCCCACTCACCCTCCCACCCTCTCACCCCATCCAGGGTATACACCACTATCAGTTTAATAACTCATATACCCAACTGCTATTTGACATGTCAACTGAGGGGGAAAGGCCTGCCCTCCTGCCGTTGCCTACTCTCCCAGGCTGTTTCAATACAGTATTTCACCCAATCGATCACCGGGGATCAGCACAGACCAAAACCGAACAATTACTCGAAACATAAATCAATAAATAATAATATATTTTTTTTTAATGTATGATTTCGTTTTCTTTAAAAAAGTTTCAGTTTCAAAAATAATATTTTTTTTTTTTTATTTTCTTGTTTTCGTTTAAAAATGTTTTTTCTTTGCTTTGGGGGAAGAAGAATATAAACACACCCGACGATCCACACAACACCAAAACTTTCTTTCCCACCTCCCCACCCCCCCGGTCGGAGTTCCCTTTAAACAAGATATTACAAGAGTCACTCAGTTCACTACTACTACCACTACTACTTCCACTCTATAGCCCAGCTTACCACTCACCAATCATCAAATATTACCGAGATCATCAATAATTTCAAACCAACCAATCAACACCACGTTCAACCCACGCTCCTATCTCCTCCTCTCTTTTCCAATACACGTCTCAAATACAGGAGAAATGTACCAAGAAATAACCACAATCAAGTCCCATGCAAGTGGTGGCAATAATAACATTGAGGAAATTAGCAAACACCACAGTAATGACACCACCACCACTGCTACCACTGCTGCCACTGCGGCCACCACCACTACCACCACCACCTCCACCTCCACCACCTCCACTACCGCCATAGATTCCTTGAAAACCACCTCCCCCAGTACTGATGATCTAAGTCTTCCCGAACCACAAGTGGATAATCTTTCTGAAGAAATATTACAGAGTACCCTCACCATTGCACCAGAAGAAGATGAACAAGAAGGTACCAAACATGACGACGACGAAGTGATTGTCATTGAACAAAAGTCACCAGATCGTGAATATATCAATATTGCCAAGAAATTGTTCGAGGAAGAGTTTGTCTCTATCCAACCCGAAGAATATATCCAATTCTTAGCTTCTAAAGATTCAGAATCGAGCAAGATTAGAAATTACTATATGGATTTGTTCACTTGGCCTTCAAATCTATTAAGATCTACCCGAATGCTTTGTTCTAAATTATACCTCAAGGGAGAATCACAAGAAATTGATCGAATCCTTACTTCATTCACTCAATCTTATTTAAAACAACATGCTAATAATGTCTTTTGCACCAGGAATTTCGAACAGATATACGTGATTATATATTCTTTAATCTTGTTAAATACCGCATTACACAATCTGGAAGTGAATAAAAAATCAAGAATCAGTCAGAATGATTTTATCAAGAATACTTATTCGACCTTTCTTCAACAGAATCCAAATTTGGTGAAATCATTATCGATAAAAAAAAGACTTGCTATTGAACGTGAATTATCTTGTTTTTATGAAGAATTATCTAAGAATGAACTTCATTTGAAAACTTCCAGTGAACACCCCGCCAGCAACACCAGCACCGCCACCCAGAATATCGGAAGAAGAATGTCTTCCCGTAAACACGAAGAGAAAACCACCATTCACCCCACCACCACCACCAATACCAATACCAATTCCTCATCTACCACCAGCGCAGCAGATATATCCATGAACACCAGTGAAAGTGACAACTGTTTAGACTTGACTAGACACCCCACTTCGAATTCAATTTGGTCAAATGATACCACTGAAAAACAACAGCAACAACAACAACAACAACAGCAACAACAGCAACAGCAACAGCAACAACAACAGCATTTATTCCGAGCACCTACAAATATGTCGGTTACAAGTAGCATAAATCCCAACCAAGCAGCAGCTAATAAAAGAGTAGGGTTAGCTAGGGTATTGGCCAGTGACAATGATCAAAGAAGACTTCATTCTAAAGCGTCTACCAGGTCGTTATTCTCCACCAATACCACTGCACCACTTAAAATGCGCCAATCATTAGATAATATCAGAACTGGAGCAGCAGCAGGAGCAGGAGCAGGAGGAACTGCACCCCACACCAAAGGGTTAAATTTACTTCATCAAGGATCTAGAGTTTCATTAGTGTCACGACAGTCTAACAATTCTCAATTTGAAGATTTATTATCGGAAATCACATTTGAAAGCGTCAGTATGACCGGATATGATCAATTAAGAGACGGAGATGATGGTGGAAATGCCTCGATCATGTTGGATGATTTCCAAGTGGATAATTATCAGGATGACTTTGATTTAACCTTAGAATTACTCGGATCTCCATATTTAAAAGAAGGGCTTTTAAAGTTGAAAATCTTGCATAATGATTTACAAGATGAGTCATCCGTCAATCAACAGGCTTCATCAGCTACCTCTATAGTAAGTACTACTTCCGCTGCTCCCGGTAGTACTGGTGGACGATTTCTTTCATTTTTCAAAAGATCATCATCAAAACATACTACTCATAACACCAACACTAGTCCCGATACGGTAGGGACCCTGACCACCAGTATATTACATCAAAAATTCACCGAGAATTTCGTGGTGGTATCAAAGGGTGAACTTTCATTATATACGTTTGATCAAAAGATCATCAGGAAACAACAAAAGAAATCCAGACGGAGATTCGGCATGGGATCGTCACATTCTCGTTATGAGCAACAAGATATCAGTATTGACAATGATGATACTGAGAATGTCGGTGATGGAAATTGGTTAAAGAATGCCGCTAAGATTGGTAGCTATAATTTATGTTCTACTTTTGCCGAATTAGTAAAATCACCATCAACGCCCGATAAACATACTTGGTCATTAATCTTTCCTCAAACCACCAAGAAAGAACCCAAGAAATTCATCTTTGAAGCCGGTACTGAAGAAATCGCCCTTGAATTCATAAACACTTGTAATTTCTGGGCTGCTAAAATCACCGCCATCCCCACCTTGGAGGAAAGTATGTCATCGATAGAATATGGCTGGAACAATATCGATATGTTAATTGCCCATCGAGAATCATTCAAGAGAAGTAAGAATATTATGAAATGGGAACCTCTCATCAAAGGTATCTACCTTTCGAATTATATCGTCACTGGAGGTGACGATGTTAATCATTATGGTATGATGAGACAGTTTGTCAAGACGTTGAAATATTATAATCATTTGAGGAAATTATATAAGGATTTCATTCAATCTAGACTGAAATTCGTGAGTAATTTACCTCGATCTCAATATAATTGTTCTAATTACAATCGAGTGGTGAGTAATTTTGATCAAAAGATTAAACATTATAAATTAGAATTGAACAAGTATAGGAATTATGTCATTGTGCTTGCGTTTGGATTGCAATTAAGGTTTGATTTAGAGAATGAAGATAAACCAGATGATGACGATAGTGATACCGTCATTGAAGGAAACTATTCCACTGGTGAAGGTGATAGTACAAATGATGCCTTTACCAAATTGGTTAAGGAAGAAATTAAGCGATTATTCATGAGTGTGAAGGATGTTTCCAAGATTATTCCCACTTTCCATGCCTCGAAATCGATATATGATTTTGTCCAATTAGCTCAGCAACAAGATTTAGAGTTCCAGCAGCAGCAACAACTACAACAGCA
>JAJMHC010000016.1:0-13271 GCA_030582855.1 Hemisphaericaspora lyxosophila
GGGGGAAGGAGAGGGGAGCTTTTTTTTTTTTGCATAGATAAAATGTGAAAACAAGATAAGCCGAGGCATATTCAGCAAACCCATTGAAATCTGATTTAAGGAGATAAAACGATCCTTGATATCCGATAAAGTGATTCTCTTTATCAGTTCTAGAATCTCACACAACTCGTATTTATCCATCTAGGAATTATTTTCCCACCTCGTTAAGATCTTTAACACAATCTAAAGTGTCTCTTTGGCCCAGTAATAATTAAATGTAGCAATCAATTAAATTGACACACACGGGAAAAAGAAAAAAAATAAGACTGGTGAAATACCACCAAAAAGATCTCTGTAAATCCTAACGTTATAGTTTATTTTAGAGGATAAACATCTTTAGTATACTATTTGCATTCCATTAGATTCGACTTATATTTGTATTAAAATCAGCTTGTCAATTGTTTAATCAATTAATTTCAAATCACTCGAGGGGGGGTTCAACAAAAGATAAGATCTGCAGATGAGGCTAAAATTGAAATCCAAGACTGGTGCTTGCACCATAAATCTAGAGGATACGAAACTCTTCAAGGAGTTTTTAGACGACATTGACGAGAATCTACAGTTGCATTTACAGACTGAGATAATAAACCTGATTAAGATTGGCTTTCCTCCGAAACCTTTGGACTTGGAAGACATAACGCCCCAGACCACCATTTCAGAAAAGGGAATCAAAGATGGTGATCAGTTACTAATTGAGTTTAAAATCGGAGTATCACATAAAAGACCACTTTCACCCTCACCGAATCCTTCGGCACCACCAAAGAGGAAACAACCACCTGGTGAAGAAATTCCATCAATATATATTCAAGAATTAGATAAATACATTATACTTCGAAATATTCCTGATGACAATTCATGTTTATTCAATTCCATTTCCTATGCCCTTTTCGGCTCCAATTCATTCGAAACCTTTTCCCAACCCCAGAATTTGCGAGAGATCGTTGTGAGCTATATTGAAAAGGATCCCGAGCTTTATTCTGAATTGGTCCTAGGAAGACCAAGGGATGACTATTGTGAGTGGATAAGGAAAAAAGACTCATGGGGTGGTGCAATAGAATTGGGGATATTAGCAGACTGGTATAATGTTCGTATAATCTGTATTGACATTGAACTGGGTAACTTTATTCGTTTTGAAAACGAAAAGGCGGCGCCTAAACGATATATCATATTGATATACAGTGGGATACATTATGATTTGCTAAGTATGAATGAAGTCAATTCTAAAGCACCAAGTGATAAGGTGAATGATGTATCAAACTGGTCAATTGAAGATAGCAAGGAGGAGGAAGTGATACTTGCATCAAGTCAAAAGCTATGCAAGTTATTACAATCAAAAGATTATGCCACCAATACAACCACATTCAAAGTCAGGTGCCTTGATTGTTATCAAATCCTCGTGGGAGAAATGGGAGCATCAAAACACGCAGAAGAAACTGGTCATGTTAACTTCGGGGAGGTACCAAAATTGAAAACACTGATAGTATAACCAGGATGGACATGAAAGATTTATCCAAGGGATATACTTTGATATACTGCATGATATTTATTGCTTGGGAAAAAGGCAAAAAAGCTATACGGCTGAATCTTTCAAAGTTTTTTTTTTTTAGTTCGTTGCCTTAGATTCAGAGGGCTCTATGCTCCTGTGTTTACTTTAAAAATTTTTTTTTCTTCTTTTAGCTATTCTTATTTTGGATCAATAATAAGTAGCTGCATCTCTTACAAGTCCTCTTATAATACATATTCCTGACGGTTTGATTCACGCATACTTTGCTAGTTTACCCATATTACAATGTTCTCGGTAAGTACACGTTAACGATTTTTGATGCGAAAAATTTGCCTTGGGCTCTTTTTTTTTTGTCCACCACCAGAATCAGCCATCATGAGAAAAACTCAGCATTTGAAGTTCTGGAATTCTTTCCAGTTCTTCTTATTCTTCACTTCTTTCATTCATTCTTTTCTTTTTTTTTTAATCCAAGTCTGAAAACACATTGGAAAGCAGAATACCGAAGTACCATTACCTTTGAACTTAGTTATTTGTTTATACTTAAGAAAAGGTGGAAAAGTAACATCAAAAAAAAAAAACCAACAGAAGATCTACCCCAAGATACGTTTCACATCGCCACAACTTTCATCGTAATCCATTGAAAATTTTCAATTATTTATTTAAGTTTGGAAACCCCCTCTTGCAATCAAATCAATTAAATGTCTAAATCCACTGAAATATTTTGTATGTACTACTCATTGCTGCATTCACGCCATGATTATGATTCATTATACTAACATCATCTTTAGGTCGTCTTCCTAGATCTATTGATTTAATCCAAGATTTTGAGGATATCACACCCACCCCAAAGGCCAGTGAAGAATGTCGTACTGCCAAATACTCCAGTAATGGTAAATTCTTTGCTTACACCCAACCTAACGAGGTTGTGGTTATAGATACCAGCAGCACTGCTGTAGTATACCATCGTATTGAAATTCCTGAGGTGTTTGATATATTACTTTCCCCTAATGGTACTTATATATGTCTTTGGTGCAAACCAGTCCAAATCAACAAAGAAAATGGTACTTGGACTAACAATTTGAAGATCTTTAACTTGAAGACCAAAAGTATAATTGTTGAATGGAGTCAAAGACATCAAGCTGGTTGGAAACCACAATTTACCAGTGATGAAAAGATCTTTTGTAAAGGAGTCAACCAGAAGGAAATCCACTTTTTTGAAATTGATCCTAATTCAGATGCAACCATCAATATCAATAAACCAACTTATAAATATAAGGTTTCGGATGATAAGGCCACTTTCAATACTTTTGAAATTTCCCCAGGGAAAAATCCAAGTATAGCCATTTTTATTCCTGAGAAATCAGGCAAACCAGCTAATGTATCTATATATAACATTCCAAATTTCAATCAAACCATTTGTTCCAAAAACTTCTTCAAAGCGGAAAGATGTCAATTGAAATGGAATTGTCTTGGTACTGCGTTATTAGCATTAGCTTCCACTGATCACGATACCACCAATCAATCTTACTATGGTGAAACCAATCTTTACTTGTTAGGTATTGCTGGATCATACGATTCCAGAATTGATTTAAAGAGAGAAGGTCCAATTCATGATATTACTTGGTCTCCAACTGCACGTGAATTTGCTGTAAGTTATGGTTATATGCCATCCGAAACCACATTTTTTGATGCTAGAGGTAATGCCATTCATTCCTTACCAACCGCTCCAAGAAATACTATTTTATATTCTCCACACGCCAAATTTGTCTTGGTTGCTGGGTTTGGTAATTTACAAGGTACGGTTGATGTTTATGATCGTCAAAATAAATTTGCTAAAGTTGTTACGTTTGAAGCTACAAATACTTCAGTTTGTGAATGGTCTCCATGTGGTAGATTTATCCTTACTGCTACCACCTCACCCAGGTTAAGAGTTGATAATGGATGTAAGGTTTGGCATGCAAGCGGTAAGTTAATCTATATGAAAGAATATCAAGAATTATATTCCATCGGATGGAAACCACAACCAATTGAAACTTTCCCTCATTTGAAGACTTTGGAAGAAGCCCCGCCAGCTCATGAATCAACCAAGGAGTATTTAGCCAAGAAGGCTGCGTTGTCAAGTTCGGCAGCTAAGAAACCAGCAGGTGCTTATCGTCCACCTCATGCTCGTGGATCAAGCATGACTCCAACCTCTTCATTATATGAAAAGGAATTACAGAACAGTATGAGAAGTGGTAATACTCCTCCACCAGGATTAGCTAGAAATGGGGTTAATCCAGTAAGTGGTAGACCAAGAACTGTTATTGGTGCCGCTCCGGTGGCTGAAAAGGAATCCAAGGCAACCGCTAAGAATAGAAGAAAGAGAGAGGCCAAAAAACAACAACAAGAAGGTGAAAAGAGTTCTCCTGCCCCTGTCTCTTCAGCCCCTACCATTGTTGCCCCAATTCCAACTACTGCAAATTCTGATTTTGTGGTTGGGGGTGTTGCATCTCTTGAAGAAAAGAAGATCAGATCCTTGTTGAAGAAATTAAGGGCCATTGAACAATTAAAGATGAAGCAAGCTGGTGGGGAACCGTTAGAAGACACTCAAGTTATTAAAATCTCCAAGGAAGACGAACTTAGACAAGAGTTGGGGGTTTTAGGTTGGAAAGAATAGACGCGAAAGTATATAATATATGTAAAGCACCTTTGTTATAGTCGTGTTAAAGGAGGTTTACTGACACGTTCGTTCTTGTAGTTACTGACACTCTATGGTAAGGTCGATTATTTATCTTTATATTGTTCACAACTGCGTGCCTGAATTCAACCAAATGGGTCTATTGACCCTCTTGGCTGAAAATTCCATTGAAAGGCACTATTATCGTAGTGTCTTTTGTAAAAATTTAGCAATAACTGTCCTACGAAACGGTTACTACACACAGAATGGAACGGCACTAACGGACATTAGACCCCCCCCATCTCTGGGTCCAAGATCTCAGTAGGTATAAATCTAATTCATGAAGAGCACCACAAAAATGTGTCAATGTTGTAATGCAATTTCCTAATTCAGAAAGCTAATTAGCCAAAAAAAAAAAAAGTTTATTTTTGGATTTGCAGGTTATCGTTTGGAGCACGACGGATAAAATAATAAGAATGTAATTTTTTTTTTTTGCTTGTTTGGTTCGGATGTGCAATATTATTCTGAGGTTTTGTGTAATTCCAGAGATGCCGATCGATGAATGGATTTTGTACCAGTTTACTTGCCCGTTCTTTTATTAACAAGGTATTGCTCCGTCCTAATTTGGAACTAGCTCATCTCGAGAGGGTATTTTACTTGGAATTATCCTGTAGTATGTCTAGGTGAGCAAATGTGCATCTCAAAAAACTGTGAAATAAGTGAGACATAATCGATGATATTGAGAATTTTATCGTCTAGTTAGTCGATTAGGGGTATTTTGTAGGGCGGGCGCGGGGGGTGTGAGTGTCTGTGATACGAATTGTATACCGTGTATATTTTATTAAGCGAATCTCCTAAATCAAGGAAGTCGATCAACATAATATTGGTAATACAATGAAAGCTTGAGGAAAAAGGATCGAGATGTTTGACGTTTACATACACAAAACTGAAAGGAACGCTTTTCCACAAGCTTCCAATTGACAACGACATTTTGTACGCGTAAGAGAGCAACGGCCGGTGTGCAATTTTTGAAACAATAGATATTGGGTTTTAGTATGGGTCACAAAATCATCTATCAAACAATCTGAAAAGAAAAAGAAATCTCGATCTTAATTTCGAGCTTCTATTTGAAATAATCGACAGAATAAACTGGGCCGAGAAGATCTTAGTAACAGAAAAAGTATGTGTTGTCAGTAGTAATAACTGGGCAATGAAGGTTCTTTTTCTTCTTTTTTTTTTTTGGTAGTGATGGCGGCAATAGGCCAAGAGATTCCTTGGAAAAGTACGTCAGAGAACGTTTTATTGATTTCTCATCCACAACCGAAGAAGCACTGGCTGGGTTTTTTGGGTTGGTTATTAATATCGTTGTACTTATTATAAAATATTAACGATATCGTATCAGGATGATAGTGTCTAGGGAGGAGGAGGAGGAGGAGGAGAAGACGGAGAAACAGACAAGCAGCAAATTAATACATTTCGCGTTCCGTGTATTTCATCTAGAACAATGTAAAAATTTACAGATTAACCAAATAATAATGCAAGTTATCCGACATTTATTGCATGTTATGATTAAAAATTTTACAGTTTCATCCCCTTTCAAACCAAAAGGTTCTTTTCAGTTGAATTTTTTTTTTTTCTTTTAAACTTCCTTTTCGATTTTTTCTTCAAATCTTTCTTTACAATTATCCCCTTGATCACCCATCCTTTTGATCTACCAACTATCGCATCCCTCTCCACCATCACAATCGTTAAGAGTGTTTTACTAAAGAGGTGATAGAATCATAAAGGTATGTACTTTTTTTTTTTTCGTTTCCATTTGTTTACTACTGAATTTGAATGTTATTTTTTTTTATTTCACATGAATCCAATGCATAGGTTGATCTCCCAACGAAGATAGCAAATCAACCGCCAATAACTAGACTACCCATATACCTCGAGGGCATGCTCCCCCTCCCAAGTCACGTCCGATTTTATCCTTTTTGGCCAGATCCCCCATAGTTAATTGATTGGCTGTCAAATCTAACTTTGGCTGCCATTTTTTTGATTTCTTAGGCATGGACTGCATACAACCTGTTTCAACGTACACAATAATTTTTTTCCGCTTCCACTAAGGGGGAAACTGAATGGGGGGGAGAGGGCTATGGGGGAGAGGGTATGGAGATAACGAGAGAGTGCTATTGTTGTTGTCTAATCATAGATGAAGGGGAAAGGGGAAGGGAAGATGGGGGAGGGGGGACAGAGAGTGTTTTGATCAAAACCAATACAAGCCTAGGCTAAGTGGAGGTTGAGTACTAGCAAATGATCAATTAGCTCAGCCCTTGAGATTCTAAAATTAGAAGCAGCAAGTAGCACGGTTAACAACCTCAGCCAAAAAGTAGAATTTATTGCGTGGTAAGTGAGTAGTGCAGTTTTCAATGTGGGTGTGTGTGTGTGTGTGAAGTTGCCAAAAAAAAAAAGTACAAAACAAAAAAAAAGAAATTCTTAAAACTCATTCCGGATTGGAAATATTCGGCACCTTTTATGGATTACCAACTGAAATAATAATCTATTTATAAAAGAGTTAACTAAGAGGGTATTGCTTTCGTAAGAGGGATCCAAAAAATAATAGTTATATTAATAATAATAATCGAGGTAGATTGAACTGACGATTCTATAACACATATCAGCAACAGTGACAATCACCGTGGGTACCCTTTCGCTAATTGTCATTATCTAAACTGCAACGTTATTCCAACTGCTTGCACACACTCACGATACTGCCATCTTAAATTTCTATTGAGAAATTCGTACCGGGAAAGCCACCTTTAGTTGAGAAACGTTACACTCGCTAAAAAAAAAAAAAAATTCCATTACTACAATTAAAAGCCAAAAAAAAAAGAGAGAGAGAGAACCTACGAGTAACTCGCTTTTTTTTTTTTCTTAGTTTTTAATTTAGTTGTTTCACTTTCACTCCATTCTCTTCAACGTTCAAATTCATTAATAACATTCATTTACATAAGGGGTTAAATACTAACATATTTCATAAGATGTCGTATAACGATAATAATCCCAACTACTATGATCCTAATCAACAGGGCGGTGCTCCACCACCACCACCACCTGGTGACGGATACTATCAACAACCATATGATGACGTGAATCAACAGCAACAAGATTACTACGACCCAAATCTCCAATATCAACAACAGCCATATGACATGGATGGATACCAAGATGGAAGTCAATATGGATCCCAACCAACAAACGCACAAGGTTATAATGCCGATCCAGAAGCATTTTCTGACTTTAGTTACGGTGGTCAAGCACCAGGTACTCCCGGTTATGATCAATATG
Source organism: Hemisphaericaspora lyxosophila (assembly GCA_030582855.1). Taxonomy (NCBI): domain Eukaryota; kingdom Fungi; phylum Ascomycota; class Pichiomycetes; order Serinales; family Debaryomycetaceae; genus Hemisphaericaspora; species Hemisphaericaspora lyxosophila. The sequence goes on from JAJMHC010000016.1 coordinate 7,533, forward strand.
GCACCCAATATACTCCATCACAAATGAGTTATGGCGGTGAATCAGGTGCATCTACTCCAATTTATGGTGGTCAAGGTCAAAGTTATGACCCAACACAATTTCAAATGTCGTCAAATTTACCTTATCCAGCATGGTCAGCTGATCCACAAGCTCCCATTAAAGTAGAGCATATTGAAGATATTTTCATTGATTTAGCTAATAAGTTTGGTTTCCAAAGAGACTCTATGAGAAATATGTTTGATTATTTCATGACTTTATTAGATTCTAGATCGTCGCGTATGTCCCCAGCTCAAGCTTTATTGAGTTTACATGCCGATTATATTGGTGGTGAAAATGCCAACTATAGAAAATGGTACTTTGCTTCCCAACAAGATTTAGATGATTCTTTAGGATATGCTAATATGACTTTAGGTAAGATTGGTAGAAAGGCAAGAAAGGCTTCCAAGAAATCCAAAAAGGCTAGACAAGCTGCTGAAGAACACGGTCAAGACATTGATGCTCTTGCCAATGAATTAGAAGGTGATTATTCATTAGAAGCTGCTGAAATTAGATGGAAGGCAAAGATGAATACGTTAACTCCCGAAGAAAGAGTTCGTGAAATTTCTCTTTATTTGTTGTTATGGGGTGAAGCTAATCAAGTTCGTTTTACTCCAGAATGTTTGTGTTATATTTATAAAGCTGCCTATGATTATTTACAATCTCCAGCATGTCAACAAAGACAAGAACCAGTTCCAGAAGGTGATTACTTGAACCGTGTCATTACTCCCTTATATAGATTCCTTAGATCACAAGTTTATGAAGTTTATGAAGGTAGATTTGTGAAGCGTGAAAAAGATCACAACAAGGTTATTGGGTATGATGATGTCAATCAATTATTTTGGTATCCAGAAGGTATTTCCAGAATTATTTTTGAAGATGGTTCTAGATTGGTTGATATTCCTCAAGAAGAACGTTATTTAAGATTAGGTGAAGTTGAATGGGATAATGTGTTTTTCAAGACTTATAAAGAAATTAGAACTTGGTTACATTTTGTCACTAACTTTAATAGAATTTGGATTATCCATGGTACCGTCTATTGGATGTATACTGCCTATAACTCGCCAACATTATATACCAAGCATTATGAACAAACCAGAAATCAACAACCACTTGCTTCTTCCAGATGGGCTGCTTGTGCTATTGGTGGTGTGGTTGCTTGTCTTATTCAAATCTTTGCTACCCTTTTCGAATGGATGTTTGTTCCAAGAGAATGGGCCGGTGCTCAACATTTAAGTCGTCGTATGATATTTTTGGTGTTGATTTTCATTCTTAACTTGGCTCCAGTGGTTTATACATTCTACATTACTGGTTTGACAATTTATTCAAAGTCTGCCCATGCTGTTTCCATTGTCGGTTTCTTTATTGCTATTGCCACTTTAGTTTTCTTTGCTGTCATGCCATTGGGTGGATTGTTTACTTCATATATGAACAAGAAATCAAGAAAATACATTTCATCACAAGCATTTACTGCCAATTTCATCAAGTTGAAAGGTTTAGATATGTGGATGTCGTATTTGTTATGGGTATTGGTTTTCCTCGCCAAGTTGGTTGAATCTTATTTCTTTTTGACTTTATCCTTGAGAGATCCAATTAGAATCTTGTCTACCATGACTATGAGATGTATTGGTGAAGTTTGGTATAAAGAAGCAGTCTGTAGAAACCAAGCTAAGATTGTTTTAGGTTTGATGTTCCTTGTTGATTTGTTATTGTTCTTCTTGGATACTTATATGTGGTACATTATCTGTAACTGTATCTTCTCCATTGGTCGTTCATTCTATTTGGGTATTTCCATCTTGACTCCTTGGAGAAACATTTTCACTAGATTACCAAAGAGAATTTATTCCAAGATTTTAGCTACTACTGAAATGGAAATCAAATATAAGCCAAAGGTTTTAATTTCACAAATTTGGAATGCAGTTGTTATTTCAATGTATAGAGAACATTTGTTAGCTATTGATCATGTGCAAAAGTTATTATATCACCAAGTTCCATCTGAAGTTGAAGGTAAGAGAACTTTAAGAGCTCCAACTTTCTTTGTTTCTCAAGATGATAACAATTTTGAAACTGAATTCTTCCCAACCAACTCCGAAGCTGAAAGAAGAATCTCTTTCTTTGCTCAATCTTTAGCTACTCCAATTCCAGAACCATTACCGGTTGATAACATGCCAACTTTTACCGTTTTCACTCCTCATTATTCCGAAAAGATTTTATTGTCATTGAGAGAAATTATTAGAGAAGACGATCAATTTTCCCGAGTTACTTTATTAGAATACTTGAAACAATTGCATCCCGTTGAATGGGAATGTTTCGTTAAGGACACCAAGATTTTAGCCGAAGAAACTGCCGCTTATGAAAATGGTGACGATTCTGAAAAATTATCCGAAGACGGTTTGAAATCCAAGATTGATGATTTACCATTCTACTGTATCGGTTTCAAGTCTGCTGCTCCTGAATATACTTTAAGAACTAGAATTTGGGCTTCTTTAAGATCTCAAACTTTATATAGAACCGTTTCTGGTTTCATGAATTATGCTAGAGCAATCAAGTTGTTATACAGAGTTGAAAACCCAGAATTAGTGCAATATTTCGGTGGTGACCCAGAAGGTTTAGAAATGGCTTTAGAAAAGATGGCTAGAAGAAAGTTTAGATTTTTGGTTTCTATGCAAAGATTATCTAAATTCAAAGATGATGAAATGGAAAATGCTGAATTCTTATTACGTGCTTACCCAGATTTACAGATTGCTTACTTGGATGAAGAACCTGCTTTGAATGAAGAAGAAGAACCCAGAGTTTACAGTTCATTGATTGATGGTCATTGTGAAATGTTAGAAAATGGTAGACGTCGTCCTAAGTTTAGAGTTCAATTATCTGGTAATCCAATTTTGGGTGATGGTAAGTCTGATAATCAAAATCATGCTGTTATTTTCCATAGAGGTGAATATATTCAATTAATTGATGCCAATCAAGATAACTATTTGGAAGAGTGTTTGAAGATTAGATCCGTCTTGGCTGAATTTGAAGAATTAAATGTTGAACATGTTAACCCATATGCTCCAAACTTGAAATCGGAAGATTTTAAGAGTAAGACTGATCCGGTTGCTTTCTTGGGTGCCAGAGAATATATTTTCTCTGAAAACTCGGGTGTTTTGGGTGATGTTGCTGCTGGTAAAGAACAAACTTTCGGTACCTTGTTTGCCAGAACTTTAGCCCAAATTGGTGGTAAATTACATTATGGTCATCCTGATTTCTTGAATGCTACATTTATGTTAACTAGAGGTGGTGTTTCTAAGGCTCAAAAGGGATTACATTTGAACGAAGATATTTATGCTGGTATGAATGCTATGATGAGAGGTGGTAAGATTAAGCATTGTGAATACTACCAATGTGGTAAAGGTAGAGATATGGGTTTCGGTTCTATTTTGAATTTCACTACTAAGATTGGTGCCGGTATGGGTGAACAAATGTTGTCCAGAGAATACTACTACTTGTCTACTCAATTGCCATTGGATCGTTTCTTGTCATTCTACTATGGTCACCCAGGTTTCCATATCAATAACTTGTTTATTCAATTATCTTTACAAGTTTTCATCTTGGTGTTGGCTAACTTGAACTCATTGGCCCATGAAGCTATTATCTGTTCATACAACAAGGATGCCCCAATTACTGATGTGTTGTATCCATATGGTTGTTACAATTTGTCTCCAGCTGTTGATTGGATTAGACGTTATACTTTATCTATTTTCATTGTTTTCTTCATTTCATTTATTCCCTTAGTTGTCCAACAATTGATTGAAAGAGGTGTCTGGAAGGCATTGCAAAGATTCACTAGACATTTTGTATCATTATCTCCAATGTTTGAAGTTTTTGTGGCTCAAATTTATTCTTCATCTGTTTTCACTGATTTAACTGTTGGTGGTGCTAGATATATTTCCACTGGTAGAGGTTTTGCTACTTCTAGAATTCCATTCTCCATTTTGTACTCACGTTTTGCTGACTCATCTATTTACATGGGTGCAAGATTGATGTTGATTTTATTATTTGGTTCAGTTTCTCATTGGCAAGCACCATTATTATGGTTCTGGGCTTCATTGTCATCTTTGATGTTCTCACCATTCATTTTCAACCCTCATCAATTCGCTTGGGAAGATTTCTTCATTGATTACCGAGACTTCATTAGATGGTTATCAAGAGGTAATACTAAATGGCACAGAAACTCATGGATTGGTTATGTTAGACTTTCAAGATCTCGTATTACTGGTTTCAAGCGTAAGTTGACTGGAGATGTTTCTGAAAAGGCTGCTGGTGATGCTTCAAGAGCTCATAGATCCAATATCATATTTGCTGATTTCATTCCAGCTCTTCTTTACACTGCTGGTCTTTATGTTGCCTTTACATTCATTAATGCTCAAACTGGTGTTACTAAATATCCATATGAAATTTTAGATTCTACCAAGCCCCAGCCGGTCAATGCTACCTTAAGAGTTGTTATTTGTGCATTAGCTCCAGTGGTTATTGATATGGGTGTCTTGGCTGTCTGTGTTGCCATGGCTTGTTGCGCAGGTCCAATGTTGGGTATGTGTTGTAAGAAGACTGGTGCTGTTATTGCCGGTGTTGCTCATGGTATTGCTGTTATCATTCACATTATCTTTTTCCTTGTTATGTGGGTCACTGAAGGTTTCAGTTTTGCTAGAATGTTATTAGGTCTTGCTACTATGATTTACATTCAAAGAGTGTTGTTCAAGTTCTTGACCTTGGTTTGTTTAACTAGAGAATTCAAGAATGATAAAGCTAACACTGCATTCTGGACTGGTAAATGGTATAACACCGGTATGGGTTGGATGGCTTTCACTCAACCATCTCGTGAATTTGTTGCTAAAACTATTGAAATGTCTCATTTCGCTGGTGATTTCATCTTGGCTCATATTATCTTATTCTGCCAATTACCTGTCTTATTCATTCCTTTGGTTGACAGATGGCATTCTACCATGTTATTCTGGTTGAAACCATCCAGATTAATCAGACCACCCATTTACTCTTTAAAGCAAGCCAGATTAAGAAAGAGAATGGTTAGAAAGTACTGTACATTATATTTCGCTGTCTTGTTATTGTTTGTTGTCGTTATTGCTGCTCCAGCTGCTGCTTCTAGTCAAATTGCTGTTGATCAATTTGCCAACCTTGGTGGTGAAGGATCTATCATTAACGGGTTATTCCAACCAAGAAATGTTAGTAACAATGACACTGGTCCTCATAGACCTTCTGGTTACTCTTGGACTTATTTGAGTGAAATGGTTAAGAGTAAAACCAAGGGTTACTCTACCAATCCATTTTAGATGAAAGAACTGATTTTTTTGTTTTTTTCATTTTACTTTAACCTTCATTAAGGAGGTGTGTACCTTATATACAATTTGTCTTTTTTTTTTTACATTATTATTGATTTTATATTTGTTTATTTGTTTTTTTATACATTCAAATTTTCTTTGTATACTTTTTTAAATTTTAAGGATTATTATTTGTTATAATTAGAGCTGTCTGTTAGTGAGGGGTGATGATTTCAGAATCTTGAATCAATCCAAGTTTGGTGGTGTTTCATAACCAGGCTGGAATAATAAGATGACAAGTTTGCAGTGCGTGTGTGAAAATTCACTCTTTGCTAAAAAAAAAAAAAAAAAAAAAAAAAAAAAAAAAAAAAAAAAAAAAAAA
>JAJMHC010000016.1:13291-56692 GCA_030582855.1 Hemisphaericaspora lyxosophila
ACATTTTTTTTTTTTTTTTTACATTATTATTGATTTTATATTTGTTTATTTGTTTTTTTATACATTCAAATTTTCTTTGTATACTTTTTTAAATTTTAAGGATTATTATTTGTTATAATTAGAGCTGTCTGTTAGTGAGGGGTGATGATTTCAGAATCTTGAATCAATCCAAGTTTGGTGGTGTTTCATAACCAGGCTGGAATAATAAGATGACAAGTTTGCAGTGCGTGTGTGAAGATCACTTTTCTAAAAAAAAAAAAAAAAAAAAAAAAAAAAAAAAAACTAAACTAAATAATTAGACACCACGTAGCAACAAACTTTGAGTTTTCCAAGGAGACCACTTCATTGAGTATATATCCGTCAACTATCGATTAAGATCAACATAACATAGAATGGCAATATTAAGAGGTCAAACTTTCTCGGACTCGTCCAAGATTTTAGTTGCGGTATTAACAACAATTTCAGGAGTAATATTTATATTAAGATATCGACAATACAGATTAAATGAAGAGGTGGATTTTCATAGTATACAAGTTCCTTTCTTACAATTAATCCCTAATTCTACATTATTCAATCCATGGGTATTAATAACGTCCATTTTTGCAGAGACTTCATTTTTCTTATTCATTTTATCCTTTGCTGTATTGTTGGTATCAAGTAAGTTTGTTGAAAGATTCTGGGGATACTTGGAAGTAATTAAATTCGTGGTTATTGTTGGTTCAGTTACCAACTTAATCACAGTGGTTGTTGCCATCATTTCAAATATTGTTAGGGAAGATGTCGAAAGTATGAATCTGCCATTAGGTGGAGGAATCTCCTACTATTTTGGGTTTTTAGTAGTTTTCAAACAATTAATTCCTGAACATAATATTGTATTATTCCAAGGTTTAGTTAACTTCCGAGTTAAACATGTTCCATTTGCCGTGTTGGTAATAGTTACTTTGTGGTCACTTTTGGCCAACCGATCATTATATCCTGTCATTCCATCAATGGGTAGTTTCTTTGTTGCATTTTTCTACTTGAGATTCGTGCAAACATTTGCTGCCGAACCTATATTACCAATGACTTCTTCTGATAGTGGCAGTGGCTCTTTGGTTAGAGGGGATGCATCTGATACCTTCCAATTCAGTGAATTCTTCCCAGCTACCATCAAACCATATTTGGCTCGCGTGTTTGATAGTGTTTATGAAGGAAGTGTATTCCTAGGTTTAGTTACTCCATTTAATGATGAGACAGTTGAACAGAGTAACTTGAGGGCTCAAAAGAGACAAGAACAAGCTAACAAGACACAAAGGAATGTTTCAGCCTCTGTAGCTGAAAGAAGAAGACAGGTAGCTTTGCAAGTAATTGAAGATAGAATCAGCAAAGAAACTTTAGCTGATGGTGGTGCTTGAGTATAAACAATGATAGACAATATTGCCATTTCTTTTTCCTTATCAACCACTACAAAGTGAAACAAAAAAGAACCGTCACTCTGTGTTGATATTAGTTAAATGTAGTTATTTTAAATACAATACATAACATTATGAATCCAAAAAAAAAATAAAAAAAAAAAAACAGATCTTGAAACAATTGGGGCTATCTTCTCTATTTAGTTCACCTTCCAAGATTGATTGATTTTTTTTTTTCTGATTCTCCCCTTTGACACATTAATTCAAAACACCAATATTTTATTTTCTCATAATAGATACTATAAAGCTCATAGTAGGCATTTAACACAAGCGATGATTAGTGGTGCTTCAGGGAAATTTAAACCCAGATATGGGAAAAATAAAGGGGAATCATTCTTACCCTTGCCTGCAACTTTCAATCGTTCATTACATCGAAGGAATGTTCCTCAATTGATCTTCATTCTATTGCTTATATGGTATTTATTTAACCCTTTTGCTTTGATTAAAGGGTTGTTTGAATCAGAACCAATAAGCAGGTACCCACCTCCACATGCATTATCGTCAAAACATACTGTAGAATCACACTCCAAGTTTATATATCCACATATAGAAGATGCAACTATATTAAAGCAAACTCCAATCGATAAACTTATGAAAATTTCCAAAGTTAGGGATTCGAATTTCCCAGAAATTGAAAAAACCGTATTCAGATCATTAAACGTGATGGATGATCCAGATGCAGCTATTCAAAAGGCCAAAGAAGATGAAGAAAATAAAATTTCTGATGTATCCAAAGTGATCAATCGCTTTAAGAATCAAGATAAGATGGTCTATCACCCAAAATCAACTTCTAATTATCCTGAAGTTGTCATTGTGACATCACTTGATTTTGAAAAATACTCGGTTGATGCTTTGGCTAAAATAGTGCAAAATAGAGTTGACTATGGCCATTTCCACAATTATGGTGTATATATTCGTTGGTCTCAAGAATTTTTACCAATAATCAACTCAGTCACTAATCTTTATTCCAAGGAGAAATCCAAATGGGTGCGTCTATACGCATTAGAAGCTGCCAGATTTGCATTTCCTCATGCAAAATGGTTTTGGTACCTTGATCAAAGTGGGTTTATTATGGATATGACGATAAATATCCAAGAATACATGTTGAATCCAGATGCATTAGAACCAATAATGATGAGAGATCAACCTTTAGTTCCTCCAAGTGGTGCAATCAAAACGTATAAAAGTGTAAAGGCAGATTCTATAAAATTAATCGTGACTCAAACCGATACGATGATTGAAACTACTTCATTTTTAGTCAAGAATGATCATGTTGCCAAATCAATTATAGAAATTTTGGGTGATCAGCTTTATTTGAATTATCAAGGTTTCCCATATGGACCAGATTCGGCATTGACACACATCTTGCAATGGCATCCATTTATCTTGAGTAAGGCATCGATAGTTCCTACAAAGACCATTGCATCTGCACATCCGTTCAGAGATGATACCGAAGACAAGTTTGTTTATTCTGAGGGAGATTTCGTAGTCCAATGGGCTGATTGCAAAAAAGACGCATGCGAGAAACTCTTGGATGAATACTATCCCAAGATAAAGAAACCTACATAAAGGAAAAGGAAAAGGAAAAGAAAAATACAAAGACAAAGACAACACTCTCTAAACTAACTTGGTATTAGTACTGTAACTTAATAGAAAAAAAAATTTTTTCTTTTATAATAAACCTTTAAAAGCTATCGAGACTTAATTTCTGGAATTTCTCTATTATCTCAGTGTCTATATTTCTTTCATTTGCCTTGATATGTCCAAACTTGATTCGTCTTGCTAATTCCCAAGTTTCTATAATAGCCTGCATGTTCCTGATGGATTGTTGGTTATCGACATTAACTGTTGGTATCACTAGTCTTGCATTCATAAATACAATGAAATATGCCAACTCTCTAAATGATGAGTGTTCGCTATATGGTAATGAGTATATTCTGTATAATGCTTTATCTGGTTTCCCCTTTGAAGTCACTGCATTCTTAGATAGTGGTGATTGAGATAATATATCATCCAAATATGAAAATGAAGGTTCCAGTAGCATGATATTCAAAAGTTCATACAAATGATTCTTTGGTCCTGGTTCCAGTTGTGAAATGCCTCGAGAACCAGGCACAAAACTCCACCCAGTAGGACGGAAACCAATACATCTTTCGAAATTCTCATAATATTGGTTATGATTGAAGTAGTTGGATAATTCCTGTATGGCGCCAACTATTTTCATAGGAACCAAATGAATCATACATTCTGAAGACTCGTCACCCAAATCATCCAAAGTGAGCACCAGGTCTAAGTAATGGTCTTTGTAGGTTTTAAGAATTTCAATCTTGTCATTTCTACTGTTTATATTCAGGACATAGATGGGACATTTCAATTTTTTCAGAATGCTAATGGCAAGCTTCTCTTTGCCTATCATGTATGTTCCTATTAATATCAAGAACTTCTTCTTTTGGGTAGCACTGGGGGGTCCCAACTTCAAAAAATCAGTTATTCTTGATTGCCGGAGAACTCCGAACCAGGTGTTGAATAAAGAAGTAGCGTTGTCAATTGGTGTTTTTTGCTGAACCAAATCCAGTAACATATTTGCAACTGTGTCGCACACTAATTCCTGTTTGGGGAAGTTATAAACAGGTGCCATATACGTTGTATCAAGATAAATCTTATCAATCATGGTGGCATCTGAATTTTTATCTATATTAAACTCCTTCAAGAGTGGGTGATCTAAGATTTCCTTATTGACCCTAAAATCACCACAGTGCAATATCCGATAGGCTTTCTGGTTCAATCCTATTGATTCAAATAAGAAAATGGCTGCACCGGGACAATGGTTGGCAGTAATGGGAGTCACATATAGTCCGGGAACCCGTTCACTGCTTTCGTATCCACCATCTTCTAATTCTTCTGTATATGACTTAACAATATATCTAGTATCCATTTTGAGATGTCGTATGAACCTTTGATCAATTGAAAAATGCAATGTCAAAAGTTTTCCTGTTATTTCTGTACAATAAATGATTTTACGATACTTTTCTTCATTGCCAAAGTCTGTGTCCTGTTTGAATACTCTCTCGTATGCCCACTTCTTTGAAATACCACCGTAATGATCTGAATGGAAATGAGTTAGGAAGTATTGCGTAAAAGAATCATCTGGTGCAAAGCAAAACGCGTCCACACTTACTTCATACCAGGACTTTTTTGATTCATCGACAGGAAACTTAATGACTTTAAGACTTGGAATCGGTCTCTTCTTCCTAGAAGGTAGAATACTCTTAGGTGGTTTGATTAGCTCTGTTTTCTTCGTCTTTGTTACTGGACTATTGACGTATTTTAATTTCTCGGTATCTTTTGGCAACCCACATGGTGAATCTACTTTTCTTCGTTTAGTTTGTTGTTCAAAGATACTGACCTTGGCTTCTTCTTTGACGGGTGTATCCATGAATGTGACACTTACCAAACACGTATCTACATGGGCTGTTCTATCACTTAATGTCAACTTGGTAATATCGATGTTGCAAACGGGACAAGAGATATGTTCCAGTTTGATTTCGCAGGTCTTTAGCGACGGATCGGTTGACAGCTGGTGGTCATCAAAATCGTCACACTCTATTTCGGCTTCATCTTGAGAAAGTATTTCTATCACTTCAGTTGATTGACTGATTCTCTCGGTTCTTGATTTGATGTTGGTCAGAGTAAATTCAAAAATTGACCTTTGCTTCTTCTGACTTGAGACACCACCCACTTTTGTAGCCTGAAGCGTCATAGTTCTGGTTGTTTCTATATACCTATATCCACTTTTTATGAATGAGTTTGTTCCATTCTTAGTGTATTTGGAGGTATAAGAGTATAAGCTGGGACAAGAGAAGAATTAGTAGTGAGAATTTTCTGGCTGCTGTTTTTCTTTTTTTTTTTCTTTGGTTGCTCACCATAAAACAAACTCCCCTCTCCCTAATGGTTGTTGTTGTTGTTGTTGTTGTTAAAAGATAGCCAATACATCATCATCATCATGGGTCTCTTGACAATAATCAAGAAACAAAAGAAGAAAGACAATGAGATCAGAGTGTTGACATTGGGTTTGGACAATTCTGGAAAGACAACCATCATTAAACAAATGCTAGGAGAGGACACTGATGCCATTTCTCCAACCATGGGGTTTCAGATTAACACATTAAACTATGAAAATTATACATTAAATTTCTGGGATGTTGGAGGTCAAACTAGTCTTCGAACATTCTGGAGTAACTATTTCGATAAAACCGAGTTGGTTATATGGGTAGTTGATGGTTTGAGTATTGAAAGATTAAGTGAATCTTATAGGGAATTGAGAGAAAAGGTGATATTGCAAGATAGATTGTTGGGTGTGTTCTTAATAGTGGTGATTAATAAGATTGATTTGGTTCCAGAAGAAGAATGGGAGAATTTAAAGCAAAAGGTGACAACTGAACTTAATTTAGAACAACAAATTCCTGATAGAGATAAATGGAGCGTGAAATTGGTAAGCGGAAAGACTGGTCACGGGGTTGAACAGATACTAAAGTGGATTGTGACACGGGAATTCTAATGTGTTACCCACCCCCTCGCTTCTCTCCCAAAGCCTGGTCCATTCCCGTAACGTAAATAGCCGGTAAAAGACGATATGCAATTAAATACCTTAATTTGGAGGTGTAGCGAAACTTGTCGTTATTGTTCAGTCTTCAGTCAGCTGAATGGTATTAATCCCTGAATAGTATTAATCCCTAAATGCAAACTTACACAAAAGGGTTGAAAACGCCTGAGACTACTCCTTCCTGCCCCCACTCCCCGCCCCCCCATTGATATCTATACAAACTCAAATCCTAATAAATACAAGAAAAGAAAGAAAGAAAGAAAAAAAAAAAACACCTTCCCAAGATTAATCAATGAATTTCAGTGGTGTTTCAGTTAGGCGCGTGTAGAACGCGATTTTTATTTTTGGCTCAACTTGAATTTCACCCAATTCGGAAATAATAAAACTCCTGCGAGAAAAACAATGAAGCGGAAATCTTCAAAACATAAACAATAAAGATATCACTAAAACCCAACTGTTATATAATTTTCTTGATATTTTAGTTAAATCTATACCTAATTAACACATTTCTGTGCGTTTTTATCTTTGAAATTCGAGAGAAGAGAAATATACATCCCCCAGTTTATCTCCCTTTCTTTTCCTGCCCCCCAACCTACCTATTAACAAAGAGACTTTCATCTCCTACATATTCACAGTATTCGGTAATAGTTCAAGATGACTGTTGATGCGGATTCACCCCAAATAGGGCCTTTGCAGCTCCTCTTACAATTCCACGCATCAGAGAGTGTTCATGCAAACAACTTGATGGAAGTTATGGGAGTTATCAAACCAGCAAAGAATACAACGTCATCCCTTTCATCGATTGTGCGAGGATTACATACCAAAAATACCCGTATACTATCCATATTAGACAAATCCCTTCTGGAATGCGAACACGGGGTTGTTACTGACTTGGAAGTTTTCAAGAACTTTGTCAATGGCTTCATTATATGGTTAGATGATCAAACTATTGTCTTATTTAACAAGTATGCCACCCAACTAACCACCTCAGAAGACGCAACCGATTTTGATTCCAAGTGGTTAAGTACTCCAATAGAACACTTGAATCAATATGTAACTTTTGTCGACACATGTTGTGGATTGTTACGCAATCCATTTATACTTGGCAAATTGAATACTATCAGAACCAATTTGGAAGCTATTATTAATGACTACACCAAGCACATTGACAAGAAGAGGTTGAATAATATCACTTTTACCAATATTCGAAGTTTTGCTACTTTTGCCGAACCTAGGGACGAGCAACTTGTTTCAAGTTATTTCACTATTGATCAAATAATAGAAAGAAGTATGGATAATGTGCTATTCATGAAATCAAAACATAGTGATGAGCCTATAGAATTAGTGTTATTAGATCTCGCTGGTAAAGGGGGTTACAATTCTTTGGCTATTTTATCAATTGATCAAAGCGATGGTGTTGAAGTAGCAAGATCACTTATTTATCCACCATTTAGAATCAATGAAGTGTCAGTCTCGCATAAACCCAACAAATTAGAATTGCATGCCATCAATTTCTCCTCCATTGAAAGTTTAGAGAATAGTGTGATCACTATAATTTGTGAAGATTCCCAGCTCTTGAGTAGTTGGGGAAGGAAATTATCTACAATTTTCCCATCAGAGAAACCCAACTTCCCACAGAATGAGATATTTCTCCTCGAACCACAAACGAGTCCTACTAAGATGTTTGGGTTGGGAATTGATGTCGTGGGAGATAGCAACAACCCATTCTTACAAGATGTTTCAGTCCTTCAAAACACAAATACCGAGCCTAGCCAAGTTTCTGAAAAGTTGCCAACAGAACCAAAACAAAGAAACCAGCCACCACCACCACCACCACCACCAGGACCACCACCACCCCGCGTTGATTCCAGAGCTTCTTTCAAATCGAATGATAGTCAATCATCCAAGGAGCAATATGAACGTTCTTTGCCACTAATTAAGAAGAGTTTAACTAAAAATACGTTGGTTCATGGTGACGATGATAATGATTCTGAAGTGCATTTATTCCAAATGATTAATAGAGAAACACTTTCCAGTCAAAACTTGAATCCAGAAATTCAAGAACGTCCAGTTTCTTCTCGTGCAGAACTTGCTCATGTAAGTGTATTATCAGATGATGGTGAGAGTATCTTGGAGTGCGTTAATGAATATGAAGAGGAAATTGTCGAAGAACCACCACGCCCCGATATGAAAAGGGCATTTGCCTCTTCGGTTCCGGACTTGGGAGTTCAACAAAAGAAATCAACTGTGTATCAATTATCGTCCGGATCCTCTGTTGATCTTGCTAGTTTTGGTGACAAGCATCAACCTTCATTTGCAACCCAATCAACTGATTCTTTACCTGATGCAAGCATCCCTAGACAAAGGCGCAAGTCTCTTTTCAGTATCTTTAGAAAGTCATCCAAACCCAATTTAGAACGCGAAGTGCCAGGGTTTGAAACAGTGCCATCCCCAGTCAACGCTGGATTTTCTAAGAAGGAAATTTCATCTCAACCAGCACCAATTCCTGAATCTACCGCTGTAGAAAATGCCGATAGTCAAGATTCCTTGGCTGAAGCTTCTGAAGTGGATTCTGTTCCCAAGAAAATGACTAGACCTTCGTCCACAATTCCCGCACCATTTGCATTACCATCCTCAACCTCAACATATTTCTTCAAGCAGCAAAGAAACGGTCAGGCAGTTTCTCTGGGAACAAAACAAACTGACAAGACATTGAATCCAACACCTAATGCTGAAGAAGTCTTGTGCATCCCTCAAGAGTTAAAAGATATAATCAACCTGGAATCAACGGTTGATTTTTTCATTTCTCCATCTTCTCCAAAAGCAATGAAGATTTCAAAATGGAAAGAAAAATACGGAAAATACGAAATGATCACCGTAAATGAAAGGTTGTTTATTAAGATTGTCATTAACTACGAGTTAGCAAAGAGTTGGATGATTGTGTTCAAGGAAGAATTTGATGATAAAGATAATGACTATGTGGATAAACCCTTGTTGTTAATGGAGCTCACTTCAAATGCGACTGAAATACGGCGATCTGCAGCTTTGGATTTGCAGGTCAGTTCAATCAATTCTGTAACATCGGACAAGTTGCTTATTTTAATCAGATGTACGACCGGTGCTTTGATTAACAGTATCTGTACCCACTTAGAGAGTGCCCTTGGGGCAATATCGCCAAAGACCAATTCCTTGAGATCTTCCCGATTATTGTTCTCCGATGGTACTATTGCCTCTTCTATGATGGAAGGTTCAAACCCAAGCAAATCGTCCACGTTGACAAGCATGAACTCTGTTCTTATCAAATCCCCTCCACAGCAAATCACCAAACAACCATTATCCCCTATTGTGAGTAATCATTCGATTAAAACTGAAGAAGTCTACAATACTTGCATTATAGATAATCCATCATCATTGCAAAGCTTGGAAATAGACCTGATGACGGTGAGATTACAAAAGCAATCGGATTCATACTCATTGATCAATGTCCCGTCCTCTTGGAAAATACTATCAATGTACAAATTGTCCGTCTATACCGTGAATGATCCAATGACCCTCCGCTCTTACTTCCAATTCAAGTTGAATAATGAAGCAACTGGGGAACAAGAATACGATTGGTTAATTCCACAAGACTGCAAATTCGATTATTTAGAGAGAATCGGTAAGGCGGGTTTATTGGTTAAAGTGCTTGATAATGAATTGTACATGATTGAGTGCAAAGGAAAGAAGGAATTAAAGAGATTGTTTGAAGTATTGTAAATTTTGTATATTACTTGTATATTATTTGTTTGTATATTAATATAACATTTAAATGGGAAAAAAAAGAAACCCCCCACCACAATGATTCTTTTCTATGGATTTGTTGCGAAAAACAAAATTAAAAAAGCCGCTGCAAAAGCATTTTTCTATTTGCATCCATCAATTAAGCGCCAAACGTTGATAAGATACAATGTCATTGATTACAGTATTTTTAACAGTTCTAGCACTTGGAAGAATAGTCACTGCATTACAAGGAAACACTTCAATAGAAGTATATGATGAGGCACAGAGTATTCAAACGATAAAGGTTATTGGGAGCAAATTCTTTTTAAGTGAATCGGGAGAACAATTTTTTATCAAAGGGATTTCATACCAAAAGACAAGACAAGAAGGAGAAACTTATGACAATTCCAAGGAACCTCACTATATTGATCCAATGGCCAATCCTTTCACTTGTTTAAGAGATTTGGAGTACTTGAAACAATTGGGGGTCAATCTTGTTAGAATTTATCAGATATTACCAACCGCAAATCACGATGTCTGTATGAATGCTTTTGCCGAAGCGGGAATATATGTATTGGCTGATCTTTCCGAGCCATACATTTCCATCAGAAGAGATTATCCACATTGGGACACAGATTTATTAATCAGATACCAACTGGTCATTGATTCATTGCATAAGTATAATAATGTGTTGGGATTTTTTGCAGGGAACGAAGTCACAAATTCACCACTGACAACATCGGCTTCCCCCTTTGTTAGAGCGGCAATCAGAGACTCTAAAAGTTACATCAAAGAAAAGGGATATAGGAAAATTCCCATTGGTTATGCTTCCAACGACGATTCCACTATTAGAGACAGTTTAGCAAACTACTTTGTTTGTAGTATTGATGGAACCGATGAAGGAAAAGCTGACTTTTTTGCAATCAATGTTTATGAATGGTGTGGATATTCTACTTATTCAACTTCTGGCTATAGACACTTGACAGCCACATTTGGCGACTACCCAGTTCCTGTATTTTTCAGTGAATATGGTTGCAATTTAATATCACCGAGACCATTTACAGAAGTTGAAGCCATCTATGGATCTACCATGGCAAAAGTATTTTCCGGAGGAATAGTATACGAATATTTTGAAGAGGTCAATCATTATGGTATTGTTGTTGAAAAGAAAGATGGCCAAATCGTCAAGTTACTTGATTTCGATACATTGAAGTTTAGACTCAATTCGGCTATCCCCAAAGGTATCCAAAGTGACCAAGTCGTCAAGCTACCCGAAGTCACTTGTAACAACCCAGACGATGTATGGGATGTCTCCTTTACTTTACCTCCCGCTCCCGATGACGGAAAATGCCAGTGTTTAATAAATTCGTTAGCCTGTGTCATTCCAGAAGATAGGAGTTTCGACGAAGCCATATTCCGCAGGAAATTGTGTTCTAAAGTGGATTGTGATCAAATTACTGCTGATGGTAAATTGGGTAGATATGGAAATTTTTCAGGTTGTGATTCCAGAACAAGAGCATCCTATATTTTGAATAAGCTCTATGAGGATTCTGGAAATGACATAGAAGTCTGTTACAATGGGTTTGGGGAAGTTTCTAAAAGAGATGATCCAATCGATTTGAAGAATTTGTTTGCCGCTGATGGGAGAAGTTGTTTCAAAATTCTTAATCCAGAGCCGCCAGTGTCAAAGGCAGCAACAAAATTAAGGCCCTTATTGAACGACAGCAGCGTTCTGAACTCAGAGGACAAGAAACGCAATGGTACGTTGAATGCGAATTCGTCAGATGGTCAAAAGGTTTTTATCCATTGTTGGTACTGTTTGGTTCAAGCGATTATTGCAGTTGTCACCTTTCTAATTTAGTTACTAGAGCTTTTGCTGAATTGTTTTTGAATATATATATATATATATATATATATGTATATGTAGATAACTAATCTAACGCGTATTATTCATAATAAAGTATAAATCGTGAAACGTAATCCCTCTACTCATCATCTTTCTTTGGTCCCCATTTAAGACCTAAAAATCCATTTCCACTATTCAATCTTGGAAGTCCACTCTTAGACTTGAATTTTGGTTCGATGATATAAAGTCTTTGTGATCCAGGAACTTCCAAAGCGATATATGAAAAGTCGGCGCTCCAGAATGAATTGTCAATTTGTTCCAAAGTAACTATACCATACTTACCATTATCCGATTCAACTTGGAATCTCATATACAAATGGTCCTTGCCATCTTTTCCTTTCGATTTCACACTGTGTACTGGTCTATTACGAACCCATCTGTCAGAGGCAACAATACCATGAGCTTTCAATCTGGATCCATTAGGGAAATCTAATATCTTTTGTGCTTCTTCGTTCTTTTCAATCAATTTTACTGCCTTATTGAACGTTCTGGTATCTCCTGATGGTAGAAGTAATTCAGATAAAATCAAATAGACCACCAACAAGGCAACCCCGGCAGCCCCAACAACGATTAAGGACGACAAAGAAAATGTAAATGCCCTGGAAACGTTGGTAAGAATTTTTTTACCTTTGGCGTTTTTGTCATGTGAATGTGGAGGTGGAGGAGGAGGTGGTGGTACTGTTTTTGTGGAATACAATGCGCTTGTAAATCTGAATATGCTATTTCCCTTGATATTTGGTTGGTAGAATATTGGTTGTTGGCCTTGTGTGGAGAATGGTTTCACTGTGGAATACGCTTTTAAGACTCCAACTTGGAAAATTGGAAGCTTTTTTCCAATTATCACTGAATTGATCCACCTAGATCTTAGAATTGTAGATTGTTGTAGGAATGACATGATATTTCTTGGGGAGTACAGGGAGAGAGGGATTGATACACTAATTTGAATTCTATAAAAAATTTTCTGTACGGAATGAAGTCATGAGAAAAATCTTCTGAAAATAATTTGCAATCATATTGTTGAAGACAAAGAGATTCTTTCTCAACACAATGTTGTGGTTCTACTTTAGTTTACATGTTGAGACTAATTACTGAGATAATGCAATTCCAGGATCAGTTTATAACCCATTAATAACTTCGGTATACCAGTGACAATTGACATTAATCCAGTACACCAACTTTCTCAAGTGAAAGGGAGGGAGTGGGGTGTTTGGGTGGATCACCCATACTAACAGTTGAAAACAACTCTAGTACGATTAACTAACTTTCCAGGGATAACCTTGGTTGAGGAGTTGGGGAGGGGGCGGAAGAGAAGTCTTCTAGTCATAACATCCTAATCTCAACTTGGATGCCTTTACAAAGGAGTAACCAAACTGCACTTCAATAAAGAAATCGAAATAGTAGATTAACTTGATTTGGAGTATTCAATATTGTGACCAATCAACTGATACACCATTTACCCCCTCCTCTTGAACCAATTCAATTCCTTCAAAGACGTAAATGGTATCGCAAGACACCATTTTGTCAAATTGTTGTACACCAGAAACAACCCCATGATATAAATCAACCAAAATATGAGTGCTTCGGTTCTTGAACAATTCAGAACAGATGTATCAAGCTCCACAAAGGTTTCCACAAAAACCAGTTCAGTAGGCACGCCAGAAATCACTGAATAATGAGCTTTTAATATTTTTATCTGATTACACCCGAACTAAAACTGCATTCCCAAGATTTACAAACTAGCCCTTGTGGCCTAATTGGTTAAGGTGTTATCCTCCGGAGATAATGATTGCGGGTTCGAGTCCCGCCTCGGGCTTGTTTCCATATTTTTCTAAAGCTTGTTTGAGGTTGTTTTATTTTTTGCCAATAGAAGAAAGAGACCTTCGCTATTGCCCAACAGCTTAGTGAGTGGCGGTGATAATGGCTTATTTAATGTGTGTGAATGTATCACGAGAGCATGTTTTGTGTGTGTGTTTTTTTCTTTAGTGAAAGTTGCAAACCTCCTATGTGCCCAATGAGTCTACATGCCAAAAAATGGAAGACTTATATATATATATATATATATATGCTCGCCCCATCAGCGATTTGTCTTCCTTGGCTATATTTAGTGCAGATCCTATTTTAAATTTAGGTTGTCTTGTCTTCTGTGCCTCACAAATGGATGCAAACAATATTTACCAGATATATATATTTGCTATTCTGAAGCGAATAGAGGGGCCATTAGGTAACATAGCAACACTTACCTAGTTGGCAACCAATTCTAATATATTCTCTCACCAGCTCTCACCAGCTCTCCCCCAAATTTAAAAGTGCATATTAATTCTGTCATGGTGAATCTCTACTGTTTAATATCTGCATAATATCCATCACGTGCTGTGAGAAATCTAGGGTTGTAACCCTCGCACTGCATATAATGGGCTATTTTTTTTTGTTAGTGACAGTTGGGAAAATTTCTGTTCAGAAACTCACTGTGAGGAATTTTCCAAGACCCAACCATCACTATACTCATTTTTTCAGTGTACTAAAATTTTTCTTTTGAAGAGGTACTGATAGTGATTTAACTAGACCTTAGAAATACATTAAAAATGGCCAAAATTAGTCAAGGTATGATACATCGATATAAAATGCATAAGTAATCCTGAGTGTAATAACCTTTACGAGTGAAACAGGCATCATTTGAAACCAGCAGGTTAGATATCGAAGCGACCAAATGCATGTAACTGAAATATCAAATGAAAAGACAGAGTTAATATTTCAAACACCACCATATGAGGGCAATCGACCGAATTAATATTATTGTTTCATTCCATCTTTTGGTCGTATTACTCATATAGTTGACTGCACTACGCCCGCCCTCCCACGTCCATAGTTCACGAGAGATCCACTACATTTAAACACACCAAGACCTGCAATCACAATAGCTTATAAACTTGGTGAATTTCACTGTGATACCTCCAAGGAATTATATCTCCAGGATTCTGCAACAATGAGGAATAAAGTACTAACAAATATTATAGACGTTTCTTCTTCTCGTTCCAAAGCCAGAAAGGCTTACTTCAATGCTTCCTCCGTTGAAAGAAGAGCTTTATTATCTGCTCCATTATCTAAGGAATTAAGAGAACAATACAACATTAAGTCTTTACCAATCAGACAAGAAGATGAAGTCTTAGTTGTCAGAGGTTCCAAGAAGGGTTCTGAAGGTAAGGTTAACTCCGTTTACAGATTAAAGTTTGCTATCCAAGTTGAAAAATTACAAAGAGAAAAGTCTAACGGTGCTTCCGTCCCAATTAACATTCACCCATCTAAGGTTGTCATCACCAAGTTACACTTGGACAAAGATAGAAAGGCTTTAATCGAAAGAAAGGGTGGTAAGCTCGAATAAATGCACTTCATATTCTGATAAAACTTTGTATATTATCCAACGTGTTTATTTAATATGAATAAAATTTAATGGTTTCTGTAATTTTAGAATTTATTTTTAAAGGATCTGTAGTAGAAGGCGTAGTGAGCTTTCAGAAGAGAGAGCTGTTCGAAAGAGATTTTCAGTCAGTATAGACATTTTAATCTGTTTGGGATAAATACAAGACTCTTGTTCTGAATAAGTGAGAGAAAGGTTCCATCGAAGCATCATCGCATGAAGGATTCTCCAATTTAGTAGCTAAAAACTAGGCATTGACACCCTAAACTCCGTGTAGCCTGTGTGTTTCCTATATTGTTCACACGTTCGGAATAATCACTTTATAACAGATTAGCCTACTCTAGCCACTTCCCACTTCCCACTTGCCACTTGCCACTTGTAAACATCTCAAGGTTGTTTCGCTGGTGGGGAGGGCAGTGGGGTCTGTGATTTGGAATTGCGACATTTATCCGACAAAGTTAGCACAAGACATTTCCCCAGTCAATTTGGGGCGGTAAAGTAACAAACTAATACAATTCTTAACCACTCTGGAGACCAAGTAAATATAAAGAGATTATGGGATGTCGTTTGTAACATGTAATCAGTTCTTATGGCAGGCTCTTCATCTAGACGATTTTTCTTATGTTAGTCTAAGTAATATTATTATTTAGTTCAATATTGCGTTATCTTTGAACCACCCGGAGGACTCCAACAAATGAAATTGAACAAAAAAAAAAATATAACTCTGGTTTGATAATTGAATGACAATCCCCCCCCACCCATTAAATCATTCAATTAAAATTTGCCATGTCCAGTTCGGCAATTTCCGATGACGAATGTGAAATCTATAATGGTTTTGGCAGCTCGCCTATTTCTAGAAATCAAATGAGAACAACCAAGAGGTGGTCGTTCCATAATAATACTAGACCCAATTTGTACGATTTGCCCGTTGATGCCTCTACCGGGGGCCCACCAAGAAGACTCAGTGATATCACTGGTGAAGATGGAGTTCATAAAGCTATTGACCCATTTTATGAACTAGGAGGGGCCCAGTTGTATTCTACTGAGTCAGGTAGGTTATTCCACGCTGGTAAGATTATTATCGCTCTTGTGGGGTTACCTGGAAGAGGGAAGACACATTTATCAGTTTCATTGACTAGATACTTGCGTTGGTTAGGGGTCAAGACTCATTCTTTCCATTTGGGAGATTACAGAAGAGCTAGTGCTGAGGATGATTTAACCCATGACTTGTTCGTCCCATCCCCTAAAAGTGAGAAGGCGCATGCAATTAGGGAAAAGGTGGTTAATGAATGTCTTTATGATATTTTGAGCTTTTTCAAAGCAGATAAGGGTCAAGTTGCAATTTATGATGCTGTTAATGCTATTCCTGATTTCAGATTGGAGTTAAACAAGAAATTCACTGACTTGAATATTCAAGTTTTATTCATTGAAAGTTTAGTTACTGACGATTCTATTCTTTTAAAAAATATGGAAGAAGCAGCTAGGTTGTCTCCAGATTATAATTCTTGGGATTATGACAAAGCATACAAGGACTATAGTGCAAGAATAAACGCATTGGCTCCCTATTACAAAGAAATGGGTCCAGAAGAGGCTGGATTGTCATATATCAAGTTTATTAATTTTGGTGAGAGAATCGAATTGCATAATTCTAACTATGGTTATTTAATCAATAAGGTAGTTTTTTATTTGATGAATTCCAGAATCAAGCTGGGTTCCGTCTTTTTTGCCAGGTGTTATAAGAACTCTTTGGATTATGCTTATGATCCACCATTGGATGAAGAAGGCATTAAATATGCCAAGAACTTGACTCGTACCTTGGTTGAACACTTGAAGTCGCAAGGAAAGAACTATATTGAAGAAAACTTGAAAAGCACTGAACTCAAACGTGAATTGTCAGTTGATGAAAGACAACCTGCCGCTGGTGTGGATGGAGTTGACGAGAACTCGTTGGTTGTTTGGACATCGGTTAAGAAAAGAACAATACAAACTACCAAATTTTTTGTTGAGAAGAATATCAAAGTTAGGCATAGAATTCAATTGTCTCAGAAAAATCCTGGTATTGTAGGAGGTCTACTGGAAGAAGAGATTAAAGAGAAATTCCCTGGCGAGTACGCACAATATGATATGGATCCTTATCATTATAGGTTTTCTCGTTCTGAATCGTATCACGACTTGGCCATTAAGATTGAGCCATTGATTTTAGAAATGGAAAGAATGAGTGGTGATATTTTGATTATTGCTGATGATACCATATTGAAGGTGCTTTATGGATATTTGATGTCTTGTTCGTGTTATGACATTCCTACGTTAGATTTCAAAACTGACGAGATTATTGAAATTAAATTCAACGCTTATTCTAATTGTGCAGAAAGAATTCCCATTAAGGAATAGGACAATTAACCTTCTTATATTTGTATATTACTAATATTATAATTTATTTTAACATTTCGCAGCATGTCTCATTTTTCCGAAAACAACCCACACGGGAATTTTTTTTTTTTTTTTGTTTGAGTCAGTGAAAAGGGTGATGAAGGATGCAATGGAGCAACTGGCCAAGAAGAAAGGAAAACAGCCACCATGTCTTCATTGGTACCTACTGCAGAATATACGGCTCCAGATATCACAGAAGGTTATAAATTCCATCCTGGAGATGGAATTCACACCACGCATGGTACAACAACCCAGATTTCTGACATTGTGATAAAAGCTGGTGGGGAAGATAGGGATAAACCAACTGAACATAAAGATACTCCTTTAGGAAACTTACGAGCTCAACTAACTACTCTTCAGGATGAAGTCAATGTATTCCTTACCGAGAGGATGAAGCTAGAAAAAGACAAAGCCAAAGGTCAACTAATCGAAGCAGATGTGGAACGAAGAATTTTGGATGAAGGAGTCGAAGAAGAAGAAATAGAGTAGGGTTGGTTATGATGTATTTATGTGTATTAGTAATCAATAAACTATTGGTACAGAATGAAAAGCTGGTGATAATCTATTTCTTGCCAACTATGGTAGTCATATTTTCAATTGTCTTTTCAAGAGTTGTTTGTAAGTAATCTTTCTTTATGGTGAGACTGTTTTTAGTTTCATTGAAGTCCTTTTCATCACCATTTAAATCATCCAAGTATGATTTGGTAGTTTTGGCAACAAATGCCTTTCCAACACCTTGCCACACTTTCTCCGAAGGTTCGCATAGTTTATTTAATCTGGTTTTAGTAGAGTTGATCACGTTCAAATTGGTGTTGACCCTGTCTAATTGGACCGTAACCATCGATAACTCCGCACGGGATTTATTTAATTGATTGTCCATTTCAATTAGGATTTTCTGTAACGCTTCTTGATTCATTATATATGTGGTTCTATGTCTGGATTCTATGTCTGGATTCTATGTCTGGGTTCTATGTCTGGGTTCAGTCTATCGGGTGTTGAGATAAATCAAGAAGCGAACACTTCGCACATTTGTATTGCAAAATTACGCTGGAAATTTTTCTTTTTTTTTTTTTGCCTTCTTTGATTATAGCAATTTTTCATTCTTCAGTATCAGACAAAGGGGGACCTCCATAAATATGCTTAGAATATCAACCAGAAGAGCTTCTGCCTTGGTGTCATTGCGCTGTACTGTCCCAGGTGCAAGATCTATTTCAAAATCTGCTATAAGCTGGGCACACTCTAGCCCAACTAGTGCCCCATTAGGTGTTGACAAAACCTTAGAATCTAACATTCCAACTGAAACCAATAGATTATCTAAAACTTTAACTAAATTCTGGGAAAAGGTAGGTACTGTATACAATCTGGAAAGCAAAACCTATGATGTTCAATTAGATGGGAAGACTTTAAGAACTCCCCTTGGTTATTCACTTTCTCTCCCACAATCCAAAAAACAATTGGCACATTTAATAGCTCACGAATGGGCCACCTTACCCGACTTGAAAATTAAGACCAACACATTACCATTAACCTCATTAGCTTCGAGGGGTATTGATTTGGGCAAGATCAGGGAACACAGCGAAGGAGAATCCAAGCAAGAAGAGATGGTTGCCAAGGTTGGAGACGTTGAAGATATTAAAGTTAATATGTTGAGATACCTCGACACTGACACCTGTCTTATCTTTGCAACTAAGAAAGAATACAGCGGGAAGTTAAGACAGACGCAAGAAGACTTATACAGACCATTAATTGAAGAATATAATGATTTCTTCACTACCTATGCCAGACGTAAGGGTGGTTTATTACCAAACAATGATGACAAAGTTGTATTAGAATTTTTGGACTGTGAAACCGATGGATTAAGAGGAAACAAACAAACTATCACCACTCAGCAAGTGGTTTTAGATTGGTTAGACAATGTGCCAATTTTCGATTTGATTGCTTTAGAAAAGGCCATTTTAACTACCAAATCTTTCTTGTGTGGTGTGTCATTACTTAGATCGAATGTTTCCGACCAACAAGCCATGAAAGAGATTTACCAATTGAATAAGTCCGACATTGATGACTATTATCACAAGAGTATCGAAGAAATTGTTGAATTGGGTAATTTGGAAACTATTTTCCAAACTGAAGAATGGGGCGAAGTCGAAGACACCCACGATGTAGACAAAGTGGATTGGTTGAGAAACTTAGCGAGTGCAGCATTAGTATGTCATTAGGGCTATTTCTTGTATATATATATATATAAAAACAAAAATAAAAATATAGAAACTATCGAATAATAGATTTTTTTTGTAACGTACGCGTCCAACAGGGTGGGAGAAACAACGCAAATAAACAGTAGAAACGAAACCGGAGCCAAAAAAAAAAAAAAAGGAAAAAAAGGAAAAAAGGAAAAGAAAAAAATAGAATAATAAAACCTGTATCTTAAGAAGGACTAAATAGTACCTACATACAACAATATTCCATTTTGACCAACTCGGGAGAGAGTAGGACAAAATATTCATCAATCTGAAGTAAGCCTTTCAGCCATTACAAAACAGACTGAAGGGAAGGATATTGTTCATTTTATTTCCCGTGTTGTTGACAGAAATTTGGAGAGAATTGGAGACAAACAACAAGTCAGACGCCCCCCCCCCCCTCCGATACCCCACACACACACCACCACCACTTTCAACCATAAATAGTCGAATATAATTCAACCTCCAAACAACGACATCGAAACAAATAGTTTAAATGAAAATAACGCGAGATATGGAGCCAATACATCTAAATACCAAAGACAGCCACATATCAAAATTAGATAAACCGCACTTGCCGGGTCAAACTCCGCGAAGGGTGAAGGTATATTTATTAAACGGAGAAGATTGGATAGACAATGGGACGGGATACTGCGTAGGAGAGATAAACCAGGATTCAAAAATGCCATGTTTTCTTGTTAGAAATGAACTGGATTCTAACGATATAATACTAAAGTCTTTCCTTGAAGGCTCTATACAATATCAACGACAACAAGAAACATTGATTGTTTGGACAGATTTATCGGGAAAGGACTTGGCCTTATCATTTCAAGAAACTGAAGGATGTGCAGATTTGTGTGATTTTATAATAAAATCCCAGCAAGAAAATTTTAGTCCTGGAATATCTTTATATTACGTGATACCTAATGTTTCGGAAGGAGATGATATAACCGAATTAGTGACAGGTCCTATAGTATACCCAGAAGACCCGACTGCTGAAAATTTAGAATCCATTCTAGAGGTAATAAATCAAGGGTCAAATTCCCAATTTAGCAGAACCAAAATCCTGCAATATATAATAGAGAACAAGTATTTTACAAAGCTAGTTGATGCATTCAATAAGGCAGAAGAGACCAAACAATTAACTAATTTATACACCTTGAGTGAAATGATAAGGTCGTTGTTCCTGTATAATGAAAGCACATTAGTTGAAGATTTCTTGGACACAGAGTCGAAAATATTGGCATTAGTAGGGATGTTAGAATACGATGCTGAATATCCTAAATTCAAATCATGCCATCGAGATTTCCTTAAGGCTAAATCATTCAAATCAGTTATGCCCGTTGCTAATTTAGAGATTTTCAAGAAAGATTTCCATTTGAATTTTTTGAAGGATGTAGTTCTTGCTAGATTCTTAGACGATCAAACCTTCAATTTACTATCCACTTTAATCTACTTGAATCAAGTAGAAATAATAAACTATTTGAAAGATGCTAGTATATTAAGGCAATTGTTCCAAATTTATGAAGAGAATGAAATCGAGTTAGAATTGAAGAGAGATGGTGTAAAAATGTTACATCAATATGTATTAATTGCAAAATCTCTTCAGTCGTATCAGAAACTGGAGTTCTTTTCACTATTAGTGAAAAATGGACTATTCCGAATGATTAGTTTCGCATTAAATGACGTGGATAACAAAGTTCGAGTGTTAGCAACAGAATTGATTGTCATTATAATTGAACAAGATGTTTCGCTAGTCCATTCAATAGACCGAGATGAAACAATTGATAATTCGGAACCACCTGTAAAGAGTACTGTGCTAGAAGATTTCAATCAAGATGATACCATAATCGAATCAAAGGAGGTTAAACTTAAGCTTTCAGATGATATGACGTTAATTTCAATCTTGGCCAAACTATTAGTGGAAGACAAGAGTCCTGGCTTGAAACTTCAAGCGGTTGAAGCATTGAGGATATTGCTAGACTCAAATATAGCAACTAATGGAAGCAATATCGAATATAATGTAGATGCTGACGACACATCAGGGGAGTTTAAATATATAAATACCAAAAACTATTTTGCAGCATTTTATGACCAAGTTGCACCTGATTTATTTAAGAACTTGATCATGTTAGCCAAGGCAAAAGATTTAAATGACGAATCAATCAAGACCATGATTCGTAGTGAAGGGGTCTTATATCAACATTTGTGTGATTTGATTTCATTTTGTACCGGGGAACACAAAGTGTTAGTATCAAGGCCATTTTTCTTGGAAAATCATATACTATTGGGTGTTGCTAAGTTGTTAGACACCGATTGCAAACTTACACTTAAATTGAGTGTGGTTCGTTGTTTAAAGAACATCATAGGGCTTAATGACAACCTATATTGTCGATGTATTCTTGTGCATGATATCTTGGGTTATTTCTTCAAATTCTTTGGTACCGTTGCGGCAGAGAATAATTTAGCTAATTCGACTTGCTTAGATTTCATCGAGATTATAATTAGGAATTGTGATAATATCATCTCCACTAAATTGCAAAATTATAAGTTATTGGCTAAACACATCTATGATTCATACAAGGATTTTCTTTTGAATGAGTTAGATTCAGTGAATACTGGAAGAGATTTTGTTGAAGTGGTTGAGAGGTTTGCAGTTAAAGACAAAACACATATAACAAATGGGCATCGGAATTATGATGCAGAAGATGTTAGTCTCAATGAAAACGAGATAAAGGCAGATTACTTGAATGTAGGTTCTGATGAGGAATTCCTTGAACATAACGCGTCGACTCCTATTAATGATGATGAGTTTATTAATGAAGACAGTGGGGACAATACTCACGAAAATGGTAATTCACTGGTTGAAGATCATATCGATGAGTCGGATCGCAATAATGGAGTGGGAGAAAATGGAGGAGATGGTCCTGCGGATATAATAAATGGACTCCACGAGAGTGTATCTAACGGAAGCTCCCGCGGCGAGAAACGAAAGCGTGAAGATGACGACTCCACTGATGAGGATACTAATCCTTCTGAAGGGAAAGAAAATGATGAAGAAATTGCTTCAATGGCATCACTGGCTGCCCACAAAAAGTTCACTGAGAGCTTTAAATCTGATTTCCCCAATAGAAATAAAAAGATAGCTTTACGTGTGGGATTAACGACTCCCGAGGATGTATAATTTCGAGAATGTGATTTAATGTAATTATTATGTAATTGATATATATATATATATATGTATATGTATATGTATAACTATTTAATTGAGTAATGTATTTGTAAGCGGTATCTTCTGTGTGGTTGAATTTCGTCAGTGGACCCTTTATACACTGCAATCTTGAACCCCCCTCGCCCCCCAAAACACCCCCAAAACTAAGATCCGAGGTTTTTCAAGTCATTTTCTTCAACATGATAATACCAATTTTCTATCTCCATGTGAATCTAAGAGATTTGGCATATGGTCAACATCGTATCAAAAAACAGCTGGGTTTAAGGTCGGGCTTACTTCTTGTTCTTTGGGGGGAGGTGGGGGCTATGATGGAGATTAAGCTTATTTCCGGTGGGGGATTTATCTCCGCCGCGTGCGTTTATGTCTTTTTTTTTTTTTGGCTTCCGTCCAACCTCGGAAACTAATTTGTACGTTTGTGGGGGAGGAGGAGAAGGAGGAGGTTGTCTTCTGAAAAAAAGCGGAAGTTATAAAACAGTCTTGATTCTCCAGTTTTATTTTAATTCCGGTTCAACAAAACTATCGTATCACACTTATTCCATACAACAACAGTTTATAACAACCACAAAGATGTCAGACAAATTAGATCAATCCTGGGTGGCTAACAGTGTTTGGAAACCAGACTTATTCAAAGGAAAAGTTGCTTTCGTTACTGGTGGCAATGGAAGTATTTGTTCCAAACAAGCAACCGCTCTCGTTTTATTGGGAGCAGACGTTGCCATTATTGGTAGAAATTCAGAAAAGACTGAAAAGTGTGCTAAAGAAATTCAAGCATTGAGACCAGGAGCAAGAGTGTTGGGTCTTGGAAATGTTGATGTCCGTAGTGTGCAAAGTTTAAAACAAGCAGCCGATACTACCGTTCAGGAATTAGGAAGAATTGATTATGTTATCTGTGGTGCTGCTGGTAATTATTTGGCCAGTTTCAATCACATTTCCAGCAATGCCTTCAAGACGGTAGTTGATATCGATTTATTGGGTTCTTATAATACTGTTAAAGCGTGTTATGAAGAATTGAAGAGAAATAAGGGTGTTATTCTTTTCGTCAGTGCTACCTTACATTATTATGGTGTCCCATTCCAAATTCATGTTGGTGCCGCTAAAGCTGGTGTTGATGCCTTATGTAATGCCCTTGCAGTTGAATTGGGTCCACTTGGAATTCGTTCTGTTGGTATTGCACCAGGCCCAATTGCTGACACCGAAGGTATGTCAAGACTTAGGGGTAAAAGTGGTGCTCAGGAATTGTGTTCCAAGATCCCATTACAAAGAATGGGAACCACAACGGATATTGCTGATGCCACTGTATTTTTGTTCTCCCCCGCTGCGTCTTACATCACTGGTGAAGTTTTAGTTGTGGATGGGGCTAGCTGGCAAATTAGTCAAGGTGCTGGTGCTAAGGATTATCCGGTGTCTATCCTTGGATCTCTCAAAGATGGTGTCAGCAAGTTATAATCCAGTTTCTAGAAGTCAATAGTTTTTTCGCCATTTTATATACGCATGAGATATCTAGAAATAAACAAGCATGGTATTTTTTGTTTTTTGATTTCTTTCATGTTTTGTGAAAATTTGATCTTTAAGTGGTCAATTTGAGGGTGTAGGGTCTACAGTTCCTAATCTGAGGATTAGAAGAAGGTAAGGTTAAGTTGGCAGATCTGGGACAATTTTTGACTGCAAAAAAAAAATAAAAAAAAAGCATGTACGTGCTACAACAATTGTTCTATATCGATTTATTGACATTAATTCTGTCAAGCAGATAATACTGGTGATACTGGCTGTATTTCTTTCTCTCTCAAAGCTGTTAATGACCTAACTATTGACTATGTACTGCGTCATCAAAGTATGGATCCAACCATTTCTTATAACATCCGCATGTCGTGTAGATGAGCTAAATAAATATTTTTTTTTTTGTGGGATCTCTGAACTGCCACATCAACTTTTTGTATTGTGATTGTTTGGCGTTCGTTATCAACAAAAATTTTCTTTTTCTTCGACCGTTTGCTGTTACATTTACTGTAACCAAAGATAGAGGAGACATACACGCACACAACCACTACCATACAAGAGATAGATATATA
The DNA here is from genome assembly GCA_030582855.1 of Hemisphaericaspora lyxosophila. NCBI lineage: Eukaryota > Fungi > Ascomycota > Pichiomycetes > Serinales > Debaryomycetaceae > Hemisphaericaspora > Hemisphaericaspora lyxosophila. The sequence continues at coordinate 38,394 of JAJMHC010000016.1, forward strand.
TATATATATACTTATAGACTCCCATCTCACACATTGCAATAGATCCACTTACCACAACCTAAACCAAGCTCATACATTACCAAGGAAACACAACACACAATGTCAATCGATCCAGAAAATCGTAGAAAGTTATTAAGATTACAGAAAACTGGCGAAAACAAGAAATGTTTTGATTGTGCAGCTCCAAACCCACAATGGGCCTCGCCAAAGTTTGGTATCTTTATTTGTTTGGAATGTGCCGGTATTCATAGAGGGTTGGGTGTTCATATCTCATTCGTTAGATCTATAACAATGGACCAATTCAAGCCTGAAGAAACATTGAGAATGGAAATTGGTGGAAATGAAAGATTAAAGGAATACCTCATCTCTAATGGGGTTGATTTGACCTTGCCTGCAAAAGCCAAATACGATAATTATGTCGCTGAAGACTATAAAGAGATTTTAACCTGTGAAGTAGAAGGGAGAGAATTTGTCCCTAAAGATCACTCTGGTAAGATCATACCTGACGCTGAATCGATAAAAGCACCCACTCCATCTTTCGGCAGTGCTCGTTCAACTCCACAACCCGTTGATCAAAGACAAAAAAATGAATCATATTTTGCTGAGTTGGGTTCTAGAAACGACCAAAGACCTGAGCATTTAGCACCTTCTCAAGGTGGTAAATATGCTGGTTTTGGTAATACTCCTCCACCAAAGTTAAACGGAACTTCTAGCACGTCTGGTTTAAGCTTGGATGGTCTTCAATCTGATCCTTTGGGTACTTTATCTAAAGGTTGGGGTCTATTTTCATCCACAGTTGTTAAATCAGTTTCTGAGGTAAATGAATCAGTCATTAAACCAGGCTTGACCACTATCCAAACCAGTGACTTTGGTAACGAAGCAAAGAGAGCTATGGCACAATTTGGTCAAAAGATGCAAGAAACTGGTAAATATGGTCAAGAGACTTTTCAAACTTTTACTGAAGAAGTAAACACACATGGCTTAAATAAGACTATCGACACTAGATTCGGAACCTTGTTTGGCAATAAACAGCCAGTCCCATCTGCCTTTGGATATAGTAAGCCAGAACAAAATACAAAATACGAGCATTTGTCCAGTGGACCTAAGCATGATGACGATGATGATAAATGGGATGATTTCTAAGAATTCATGAAGTATTATTTTGTGTCATAATGTTCAATATATCTATATATAAATCTCTCTAAATGCAATATACAGCGTTAACTTTTCTAAGCTTTTGATGGAAGGTATGTCTCAAAAGAGACAAAAAAAAATAAAGACTAGCGTGTTTTAAATAAACTTTTTTATTAAACCGTCTTTAATAGTTTTCTTTCGTAATAAATAGGATTGATATTCATCCTTAAATGATCTGTAAGCGTGATAGTAAGTGTCCTTGACATAGAAAAACTTGATCATTGGCCAATCCAATATTGAATCGACAATCCCTACATCTCTGACCAAAGACGATGTCACGAAAAAGAATATACCCAATACCAATCCTAGCATCATACCAACAACAACTTGAGGAACAGTATGATATAATAGGTATACTCGGGAAAATGCCACCAAGATCATCGCAACTATGAGCGACAAAGTACCAAAATATTTCTGGACAATTGATAGATGATTCATTTTCAAAATAATAATGCAAATGAAATATGAAGCAAAAAAGCCCATAAATTGTGAATGAGCCGAGGGCATTCCATAGGTTAGACTATATGAACCGACGCCAAACCCTTTATGAAAATCGGGTCTAGGATGTTTGACAAGTCTCTTGACGATTTTATTTGCAATTTCATTACATAAATGACCGCCAACAATCACAACAGGTTCAATCTCTCTGGTAATTAGGAACCAAGATGCGTAAAATACCATCACATAAATTGGTAAGAGGGATAAGTGTACCGATATCATAGATACTATATCCTTGGGATCATATAATATATACGTGTGATCAAATGGCACCGGTTTGTACTTTGGATACAATGAGGACATATCGATAGTAGTAGTCTCGTTGAACAGAAACATCTTGAAATTTAGATTTTTTGAAGCGATGAGGCGATTTGGTTGAGTTTATATATGGGTGAATCCATGGAGCAGACCACGCAAAGTCACGTCACTAGTGTGAAATATAAATTGACTTAAACCTTTCCAATAAAGAAAATTTCTTCTTTAGATGTGTTTGGTGGGTGTATTTTTCCATTCAGTAAATCAAAAAAAAAACACCGCACCTAACCAATACCGCACCACCAATATTGCACCACCAACACCGCACTACATCCGCATCACATCCGCAACACATCCGCAACACATCCGCACCAATTAAATCACAGGTTTCGCCCTGGTAACAATGAAATACAGAATCGGGACTTCTACCTCCTTGGCCATTCTTCCGAATAGGACCATTGTTCTAGTTTTGTGAAGATGCAATTCATAAATCAGTTCAGATTTTTCTTGTGTGGCTTTTTTGGTTCCTTCTGCATTAAATGGTGGAAAATAATGCAAACACTTTAGACTGCAATTTGCAACACCATGAAACACAACAATAAAGGCCATGAATTACTTGCATTCCCCCTTTCGATAGAGTTTGTCCACGCGACCAATAACTCGATTCCCCAAAAATGATCTTGGTATTTGCATAATTGGATCAGATTGTTTTCCCATTGTGCATAAACCCGCCTTCCGATTTCTGGGGAGTTTGTAATTAGGGTTGTAATCTAATTACAACCCTAATTACAAATTCTGAAACTGCGGTAACAGATCTGTTTAATTTAAAAAGTGGGCTAAGAGTAAATGAATAACTTGGAATTAATCTATTAAAAATTTTGACAAGTAAATATATTTATAAATTTATATAAAGGAAACTCATGAACAATAGAAAAAGAGACATTAAAGAAGATTACGTTTCATTGATGAATGAAACTAATAAATATGTATATAATGTAATCGAGAGAACGTTATGGGGAGATGATATAGTGAGAGAGGTTATGAGAGGTAAAATTGTAAGAGGTGAATTGTTTCTTGGGGGGATGGGAGTAGTTGTGGTTATAGTAGTAGTTGTAGTAGTAGCTGCAGTTGATAATGATCTGGTGGATAAGCAAAACTCACAAGTTAACTTGCCTTTTTTGTTGATCTCTAGCCCACCTTGCAGCATCCTTAGTTTTTTCTTCGAAAAGAGGATTGCTTCTGGTTTTCTTGATGAATTCAGTCATCCATTCTTCTGTGTAGGCACGTTTGACTTCACCATTTGGATACATGGCGGAAATGTCACCTAATAACCCAGCAGCTGACCTGGCGACGGAATCAGTGGAAGACATATTCATATTCAGGGCAATGCTTTCCAAGAATCCAAAAATTGAACCGATATATGGATAAATCTCTTGTGGTTGATCAGCTAAGCCTCCAATAATACCAACAAAACAATCCAACGCTGATTCCTTCACATTAAACACATAATCTATAGTTTCAAGCGATGTATCTGTTGGTTCAAGACTAGAAGCTTGGATGGATACTTGCATTACAAAACCAAGGTATGGTTGGAAGTTAGGTCCAATAGCGGTAGCAATATCGCCAAATGCAGATAAAATGGAAGGCCTTAATTCTCTTCTAACCTCAGCATTATTCAAATTGGCACCCAAGATATTCATAAGTCCTTCCAAGTAAGGAAGGATATGTAAACCTAATGAATGAGCCAAATCAGCAACCAATCCTACCGCGGTATTACAAGTTGGAGAATCCGTATTTTGAAGTGCTTTGGTCAAATATGGTACAAATACCTCCATGTATTTAACAAATTCTTCACCAATGGCACCGGCAACTGCAGAAATGGCAATGAATATATCTTCCTCGATTAAGGAATTTGGTTCCTGAGCTTCTAACAATTTAATAAATCTATCCATCAAATTATCAGCGGCTAATGAAATGTCTCCGCCTAACCTTCTGATCACGTTGGTCAATAATGATAATATATTAGTTTGTAATTCTTCTAAATTACCTTTATCTTCAGCTGAAGCAACTTGGGATTGCATTATAATAGTAGATTCTAGTCTGGATAATACTTCGGTGGCAATACCTTGGACAATAGCCATGGTATCATTAGCACTGTAGGTAACAAATGTAGAAAGGGCTTCGTATGCAGAAGCTCTCGCACTGAATTCATTGTCTGGTCTACCTGATATTTGCACCAACACGGGGATAATTGTTTCATAATAAGGAGACATCACGGTGGTTTCTTTGGAATAGTTATCAGTACACAATTGTTCTAATAAATTCATCAATGTCCAACAACAGTTGGTAGAAACTTTAGGATGGTCATGTAAACCAGCATGCAAGGCATGAACCAATTGTGGTAATTCAGTTTCAACATCAATGGCATCAACAACCATATCAGCTATTCTCCCGAGACACCAAGCAACGGTTTCTTTAACTTGCAAAGTTTCGTCACCAATCAAACTAAGAATCGGTGGTAATGCTTGACCAATTAGATTTCTCAATTCTTCATGATCTGGACCATCTAAGATAGAACCAAATGCCATGACCGCTGCTTCTCTTGCCCTCCAACTATCTAGATTAATTAAGTTTGCTGCTACAAATTGTAAAGTTGGTTGAACAACATAATTACCGATATTTTGAGCAAACAATTGTAAACATGCACCAGCAGCCATAGCAACAGACCAATCGTCATCTTCAGGATCTTCATTTTGTCTGGTCAATAAAGTTAAAAGAGTGGGTAAAACATCTTGAGCAGCCACTAAAGCAAAGTTGTAAGAAATCAATTCTGGGCTCAGAGCAGCATCAAGAAGATCCAATCCCATTTCTTGTCTTTCCAAAGCAATTTCTAATTCTTCTTCACATACAGTAGACCAAAATTCCACTGCCATACATGAAACTTTTTCATCATCACTTTGCATTCCTGAAACAGTTAATCCATACAAGGCTTTTTCCATATAAAGAGACATGTAACGGTAGTAAAGAGACATAATCCTGGCAAGACATCCAAAGGCACTAGCTTGTAATTCACTATCATCGGCTTGGGTAGCTTCGCATACAACTTGCATGATATAGTTTCTTTCTCCTTCGGTTTCAAAATTATATTTAATAAATTCCAAAGAAATAACTAACGCGTTTAAAGCAGTTAATCTGACCACCTTGGAAGGTTCGTTGGATTGGACCCCTTGCACGATAGCGATTAAAATACCGCTGGCTTGTGCGACAATGTTGGGATTGTTGGGATCTGCACTTTCGCAAATGTAACCAATTGTAAGGTGTGATGCTTTTTTAATATTTTCGGAATTTTCAGTCTTGGTATTTTGAATAATGGTTGGGATCAATTCTGGCCATTCATTTCTTGGTAATTCAATATCTGCAATTGCAGCAACCAATTGAGCAGCAGTACCAGCTACCTTTTGATCCTGAATGTTCAATCCTTGGATTGCGGTATCCTTGATTTTTTTCTTAATGTCGCCATCCAAGTTGATCCAACGTTCATGCTGTGCCAACTTAGTCTTTCCATCTTTAGACGTCAATTGATTCTTCAACCCAATACCAGCCAACATTCTCACTTCAGTCTTGGCTTCTTCATTTACTAATGCGTCAGTAAGAAGTTGAATATAGTCAGCGAAATGAGTATGGGCTGCTTCGTTTAATTGAATTTCAGCTTGGGTTCTTTCATTTGGATCTGGATTTAATAACGCATTCTCTAAGGTTTGAAGGATATTCATATTGATGTTATGTTTCTTGATTTTAATACAAAATGGCAAATTTTAAAATATTCAATATGTTTGACAACAAAAATATCACTGCTGAAACAAAATGAAATTCTTTCTCTATTAATTCTGGGGGGAGGAGGGGGGAATGTATTAGGATATTCACGATTCGTTTAGCAAGATAAAATTGTCTGCGTGAAGACTACTTGATACACCTTTCCTTGCTATCTCTAATCGGGTTGCTGGATCTAAAGAAGAAGCAAATGTTCAATTCACCGTAGCCTTTTGATATGTTTTTTTTTTTTTGCTTTACTCTTTTTGATGGAAGGCCAAGAAGAAAGAGAGAGAAAGACAGAGAAAAAAAAAGTCGTGTTTGTGTTGAAACTTTTCAGTCTCGTCAAACACATTACTGGATTTCACGTCTACGGGATTGAGAGGGTATGGCAATGGCAACCGAATGGAGAAAGAAACGGAATGGGGTAAGTGTTTAAACATAACTTTAAATACGTGCATTCAGTCTTTTTTAGAAGAAGGAAAAAAAAAATATGTACTAAACAAACATAATGAAATATTTTTAAAAACTCTACACTACTCAAGGGAAGATCACCAATCTACTTATCACCAACGATATGATGCAAGTCGGTGAGGGTCTCGTCCTTTTCAATTCCTGGATGGGCTCCGTTCTCTTTTTCATCAATATCTACCTCACCTTCCTCCTCCTCCTCCTCCTCCTTCTTCTTCTTCAATATTAGATTTTGCATCCTCTCTTTCCGCTTCTTGTTTCTTCAATCTAGCCAACTCCAATTGTTTCATTAACAATCTTTCCTTGGACTTCAATTCAGCTGCCTTCTTTTCTAATAATGCGGCTCTGCTTGCCAATTCCTTGGCACTTGCCATCTCCATTTCTTCTAATTTCTGTTGTCTTTCCAAGATTCTTTCATGTCTTATTACATATGGTACCGTTTCTGATATCTGTCTTAATTGATTACGTTGAGGACCTATAGATAATCTCTTGAAGGATTTTGAAGTTATATTTGGTCTTTCATCTAAGGAGATTGTCGATGTAGATGAACTGAATGAAGTAGCATTCTTTAATCTTGGTGGAACTGTATCTGAAATATCATCCAATAACATAGATCCTTGTTTCTTCGATGAGGCGGCAGAAGTTACTGAGTGGGCATCATTCAGGAGATCTTGACTGGTGTCTGTCAATTGTGCCAAATTGGACATTGATGGGATAGTAGTATTGGCTAGGCCTTCTGGATGGTGTTCAACCGTATCATGGAATTGACTGTCATCTTCTTCTTCTTCTTCCTCATCCCCTGCCTCTTCAAACGGTCTAGCACCAGTGACTTTAGTTAATCTTTCAGTTCTATATGTTTCATATAAGAAGTCGTGAGTTAAGTCTTTCAAATCTTGTAAATGGGATCCCAATAACACCGATTTCAAGATCAGGAAGTCACTATACTTTGTGTCATTGATATCAACTAATCCCCATGGATATTGTCTTGCTCTGATGGTCTTGGTTTCCCCAGTATTGGGATCATTGACTTCAAAATTATCTTCAGAGGTAACAACTGCAAATGGTTGTAAATTTGCCAAAAATTTGGATTCTTCAATTAATTCATAATCTTCATCCTCATCATATTCATTTAAATAAGAATCAAATTGGAAAGTTGGCACATTGAATTTTTTAATATCAACTCTAATTTGTTCTTTAAAGTATTTTAATTCCTTTTCGGTGAAAGAATCGGCTTTTCCGACAACAGGAATGATATTAACATATTTGGATAACCTCTTCATACATTGAACATCTATTTCTCTCAAGCCATGTCCGGTGGGGGTAATAAAATATAACATGACATGAACACGGGTATCTACAAACCTGGGGTTTCTCTTAATTCTAGTTTCTTCAGCCAATACTAAATCGAATTGTTGTTTTAAATAATTTTCAATTTCAACAAAACATAATTCATTATTTAAATTTTCACCAAAACCAGGAGTATCTAAAATATTCAAAAATAATTTCATACCATCATCATCAACAAGTTCAATTTCAGTCTCGGTTAAAGCAATCCCTGGTTCTTCGTGGATTGTTCTAGGATTGAATTCACTTCTAGTTAAAATTGAGGTGTTTGGTAAGGCAACGGATTTGGCTGATGTGAATGATATAGTTTTAGTTTCTCCCACCGTATGGCCACTAGAAGTACCATAACGATGTTCTAACACCTTTCTATTTAGTAAGGAATTGACAAAGGTAGTCTTTCCAGTACCCAGTTCCCCTACTACCATAAAGGTGAATTTGACACCCTTTTTAGCATCTTTTCTATAATTGATAATGGGAGAACCACCTTGACCACCATTTCTAGATGGAGGTTGAAAAGTATACAGTTGGTTCATAATCTATTTTGACAAAAGAACGAGGTTTAATCAAGTGAATTAGCAATGAAGTAAGTATAAGATGCAAGTTTTCCCAATTGGTGATCTCCTTCGATTGAGCTGTGGTGGCAGGTGAGAGGAAATGGACGTCGAACTGTTTGACTTGACGGGATCAATTTGATTTGTTTTTGTTGTTGAAAATTGTGTTGAGAGAAAAAATGTTTTTTTTTACGTTCCTGAAAAAAAAAAAAAAAGCAAAAAAGAACGTTGTTACACGCGCTTCTACATTAACTACCAGTCCTTGGTTATGGTGGTGCCGCTAGAGTAAATACATAAGGTGCAACTATATGTTTCTTATTCACGATATCTGGAGGAAAGAGAAAGAAAAGTATCACCACCACCACCACCACCCTCCTCCCCTTAACTTACATTATATGCCTTTACATAAAGGCGAAGGTGGTCAACTGAAGGGGAAATGTTCAGTGTGAAAAATCTCGTGCTTTTTTTTTCGGTGGTAGTTGTGATATTAATTTCAAGGGGTAATTACTATCCTAATACTACTTATAGTACAGACTCATCAAGGATGTTTAAAGCAGGATTCAAGACATTGTCAGCTAAAGCTGCTGCACAATTGGATGGAGAATTGATGTCAACGGGTGCATTCTCGATTGATCAATTGATGGAACTTGCTGGCCTTGCGGTTGCAAAAGCAATATATAAGCAATATCCTCCCCTTGCTTCTAGTGCACAACCATCCAAAGTATTGGTGTTGGTTGGTCCTGGAAATAATGGAGGTGATGGTTTAGTTGCTGCTCGCCATTTAAAAACCTGGGGTGCTTATGATCCCGTGTTGTATTATCCCAAGAAATCTCCCAATAATCAATTATACTCCAATTTAATCAAACAATTGCAAGATTTACAAGTTGGTGAATTGGAAACTTTGGAAGAAGTTACCGCTTTACTCGAAAAGAACGATGAGGTGAAATTGATCATTGATTCATTATTTGGATTCTCGTTCAAACCCCCCATTAGAGGCTCCTTTAAGGATTTGATTAGTTATCTTTCTATTAATCATGACAAGATTGCTCCTATCGTGTCTGTTGACATTCCTTCCGGGTGGGATGTGGACGAAGGTGCCACAGATATAGATATAAATGCGTCTATGTTGATAAGTTTGACAGCACCAAAACCATGTGCGGCAAGATTTGTTGAAAGTGGGCCTGATAAAGTCCATTATTTGGGTGGAAGGTTTATCAATAAAGAAATTGCTACAAAATATGGCATTGCCGATATTATAAATAAGTATAAAGGCGATGAATTAATTGTCAAGTTGTAATCAAAAAAAAAAGAAGAGAAGACAAACAAACAAACAGACTCTATTATTAAATATGACTAAATCTATATGGTTTATGTTTACTTTCACCCTTAACAGGGAGCGATGGTAATGCCTTATTCTCACTATATGACACCGGCCTTGTTCTGAAACGACTAATAAACAATTGAGCCTTCTGTTTCATGATTTCTTTTTCACTGGCGGGTTTATCAACATTACTGGAATAATAACTAGAATCACTCATTACTCGCTTGTGATATTGCTCAATGGTATCTGGGAATTGCAATTGTGAGAGTGGACGATTTGTAATTCGGGGGAATCTACTATCTTTGTAGTCGTGGGGTATATCGAGACAATGGCTGTAGGGCCGTTGTCTAACCACTTGTTTAACATTCTCACTTTGTTGAGGAGGGTTATTTCCTTGTTGAGGAGGGTTATTTCTAGCGGTGGTTTCCATCGATGGTGCTAGTTTCTTTTTCCTTGCTTTAGGAAGCACGTATTGAACTTCTGCTACCTCTTTTGTGTTTATTGGGTTCATATTTCTATGTGTAAACAGCTCTAATGATGATGGGGTAGAGAATAAACTTTCCTCTGTGCTTTCATTGTCTCCAAAGCCTTCATGTTGATTGGCAAAATCAGCATCAAAATATTCAGCTTGTTTACCCAGCTGTCCAAATGGGACATTGACCTCTTCTCTGGGTACAAAATTTGGAATTGAAGAAGTGGGAGAGTTTGTTGAGTACATATTTGATGGTAGGGTATTTTCAGTGAAACATCTTCTTGTAAATTCTTCCCTGTCAAGTGAATAGTTTGAATGGTCTGAATATTCTGAACTTGTAAGGGAAATTCTTGATATCTGGTTCAACCCTCCACTGCTGTAGGTTTGTGGTTCATCCTCGGCATCAAATTGAGGAACATAATATTCTGGAACATAATACTGTTGGGAGTTGAAATTAGGTACACTCGAAACCCTTTGATTTTGATAAACTGTGGTCAACTTCCTAGCACTCTCTTCCAATGAAGAATCTGAAACAAGACTAGACTTGGATTTCTTGTCGCTAATTTTGTAATTTGGAAGCGCTGGAAGCGCTGGTAGCTTTTTGGTATTCCTATTCACTGAATTTCTATCTGGTGTCCCCTTTTTATCAGAATCTTTTCCGTGATCAGCGACAAACCTTCTGATACTTCCAGTGTACTCATTATATACGGGCAATTTCGTAGGCAAATCGTGGGGATTAATCTGAGCCGGCCTGTAAGTCTTCAAAGCATGCGATATATCTAGTTCTCTTATGGTTGCAGGAATAGCCGGAGGCAAGTCCAAGGCCGTCAACTTCTGCTTAGTTCTCATTGTTTAAACGTTGGGTGCAAAAAAAAAAAAAAGATCCCCCCTTAACGACACTTTTAATCAGAAGCCTGTTTCGTTAAAAAGAGCAATGGTAAATGGATATATATGCTTCCAGAAATCCATTTACACATAAGCGAATGATCCTGGCAACGGGTGACGTCCAAAATTTGCTGGCAGATGTTCTTGGAAAAACCGTTGTTGCAGTTACCCCCGATGCTGGTAATTTCAGGTGATCCCTCACCCTCCCCCACCCCTTCCCCCAAGAAAAAATGGCTGGCTCCGCAAACACAATAAATCGATTTTCTTGTTCTTCAAAACCGCCACACCACCCTCTCTGTTCCGGGAGTCAACTATCTATTTAATATCAGCTATCTAAGGTGACATTAATAAAGTGTATGATTTCTTCATCGCATGAAATTACTGAAATTAAAAGAAAACTTTGGAATGGATCCATAAATGTGAAAGTAATATTTGATGGCGGTGATGGCGGTGATGGCAATGATGGCAATGACGGCAACGATAATAATAGAATTGAATACTTACTAAACGTTCATAGAAACTCATACTTTCCCTTGTATTTCCCACAATTAATCAAATATCTAAAGAATTATGGATATGAAATATCAAAATTGCCCATTTGGTTAGAATACGAAGGGGCGCCAATTAAGTGGAACCTACCTATCGGGGTTCTATACGACTATTTGCTGTTGCCATCCAGCCTCAGTGGAAGAGGAGATGATGAATCTGATAGTATTTGGACATTACTTTTGAAGACCAAAGAATTCCCTTCTGAATATATTATACCGTTTGTGTATACCAAACCTGATCTGGAAATAGACTATGAGCGTTCGTTGAATGAGGTTATAGTGAACCAATTGAAACAATCATGTTTTGTGATAAATGGCAATGCAAAGCCAATTATGAATCTAAGTGAGGATAACTCAAAAGTGCTCTTGACATCCATAATAACTCGAAACCTTGGTCAATTTTCTATTTTGAATAAGAAAATACTATCAAAACCAAAATTTGAAAAGATTCCTTTGAAAATTTACCTACCTGGGTCTCGGTATGTGATTCAAGTTCCCATAGAGGCCTATGTCGAAGATAAACCTATATCTCTACAAAGTGTCTTGCTTGCACAATTGCCTAATCTTTTTGGCACACCCAACATAGCATGTCCGTATATTCATGGTATTGATGCAACTTCAATGTTGGTGCTTCCTTTACAAGATATTTGGCACATGTTTAAACACCTTGATAATTTCTTATACATAGTTGTGATTGTTTCTAATTGAAATCTATCTATCTATTATTATGAACTCTAGCTAATTTTTAAATACCGCCTGTAACCAGTTTCTATACATCTTCAATTGCTTCTTTCTATTTACCAATAATCTTCTATCGGTTCCGATTCTCTCTTCCGTGAATGGACCTTTAGAACAGAAAATTTCTCTCAATTCTTCTTCAGTAAAGAAGTAAACACGAGTACCATCACCTCTAATATAAAAGTTATCATCAAGCAATCTACCTTTCTTAAATCTCACCTGAGCTAAGTCGTACCTGCCGTAATCTCTGAATAATATTTCACCTCCAGGTTTCAACACCTTAGCCAAGTTATTCACAGCATGAACCCATTGATCTGGGTGTAAAGCCAGAAACACGAAAACCATAATGACAATATCAACTGAATTGGGTTCAAGATCTTCTGGTATTATTCCGTCAGGATTGGCAAGATCCCAAACTGAAGAATAGGCAATTCCTTTCTCATGATTTGGTTGGAAATCTTCATTGGCTTTAACCAAGTCAACTGCAACCTTAGAGTAGTCACAACCAAAGATTTTCAAATTCTTATTCTGATTTTGACTCAAGACTGGATAGAATGTATTACCTGCCCCGCATCCTATTTCTAAGATAGTGGTGGGCTCTTGATAGTCCTCCCCGGTTACTTTATACAACGAGGGGAATTCGATTTGTAACCATTTTCTATCTTTAAAGAAGTTTTCACGATTATTTCTATAGAAAATATCCCAAAATTTTGCTGGGTTGGCATTATACATCTTCTTATCAAAGTCTTTAACGGGGTGATCGTATTGTTTAGCTATCATTTCCTTTGCTTGGTCGATCTGTTCTTGGCCCCATTCAACGTGATCCCAGGCATTATGATTGAAAACATCGTCTTCGTTTTCAAGGTATCTTTGACCAAAAGTAAATGGAGAATCCTTGCCGATTCTAGATTCTAAGGGAGGTTTTGTCTCTTTGTCTGGTTGATCTTGTGTCATCTATCTGTATAGGTTGGCAAACTAGATTCTCAATAGATAACTGGAAATCAAAAATAAATAAATAAATAAAATAAAAAAAAGAAAAGAAAAGAAATATTTATGTTTGAGATGTGGTGGTGCACACAAAGTTTAGCGACTGAAAAAAAAAAAAAAAATTATTTGGCTACTTGTAAAGCATTAAAAGGTTAACTATACTAAAAATATAGACTCATTTATAATAATTTCGTATAATGTTCATCGCCAGATAACTCTTGTAATCTGGCTGCTGCCTGTTCACTTGTCAAGTCTCTTTGGGCTTCACCCAACATTTCAAAACCAACACAGAACTTTTTTACAGTGGCCGATCTTAAAAGAGGGGGATAGAAATGCATGTGGAACCAAGAACAATCCTTATGTTCTTCGGAACACTTGAGGGGAGATTGATGTATACCCATTGAGTAAGGGAATGAAGTGTTGAACAAGTTATCGTACTTGATAGTCAAGGTTTTTAATATGGATGCTAAATCTTGTTTATGTGTTTCATTGAAATCTTCGGTTGATCTTAAATGCTGTTTAGATATTAATAAAGTTTCAAATGGCCACAATGCCCAATATGGAACCACCACTATGAACGAATCATTTTCTGCAACAATTCTTTCCCTTTCTTCCATTTCAAGCTTAACGTAATCACCCAATAAATGGGTTTTGTTTGTGTTATAGTAATCAGTCATGTTTTCCAATTCTTCTTCAACCTCGGTTGGAACAATATCCAAGCACCATGCTTGGCCATGAGGGTGTGGGTTTGAACAACCCATGGCGAAACCCTTGTTTTCAAAGATTTGCAAGTATTTATAGGGGGCAGCACCAGCTTCAGATTCGGTTAATAAACTTTTGTATAAGGATTGCCATGCATTGATCACCCCAGTTAATTCTGGGACTGACATTAATGGCAAAGTCAAATTATGTTTTGGACTAAAACAGATAACAAAACATTTTCCTTTAGCGCCTTCGGTCTTCATTAATCTACCCTTTAATGAATCTTTGGATGCTTTTTCAACGTAATTTGGTTGCTCTAACTTAACAGCAGGATAATCGTTAGTGAAAATAAAAGTAGAGTCGAACTTTGGATTAACATCTCCAGTAGCCCTTATATTTCCTGGACAAAGATAACACTTTGGATCGTACTCTGGTAAGGCAGTCTTCTTGATTTCTTCTTTAGCACCTTGCCAAGGTCTTTTTGCTCGATGAGGAGAACATAGGACGAATTTCTTAGTTAATGGATTCAACCGGCGATGCGAATGATTAGTAAAATCAAACTGTTGAGACATTTTTATGTATGTGGGAGTTGATGTTAGTGGATTCAACAAATGTTCCATCAGACCCATTTTTGTCAAGTCGGGAATTCTAGGTCAGTTTATATAGAGCAAGTTTTTAGGAACAAAGGAATGGCTGACGTAATTTGTGCAAAACTCGTGGATCTATTAGGTGGTGTTTTTGTTTTTCTAAAGATTACTCTTTTTCTTTTCTTTTGGGGGCTAATTGGAAATTCTACGAGAATTTCGATTTTCCCTCATACAAATTTCATTGCAACGTTGTATTTCTTGTGAACTTGAGAGGAAAAAAAATTAGTGTCCGCAGGTCAAATCAGACACTTTTTCGGAATAAACAAAGGAAAAAAAGCAATGACATGTTTTTATTTTTCCATTCAGACACAAAAATCAGCATGATTTCATTATTTCTGGAATCGGCATTGTCATGTAATTTTTCCGAAGTTTGTGTCGGGAATGCCTCGCCATGATTACAAAACTGCACATCTTCATAAAGTAATTGCCCTATAGGAATCAGAAGATAAATCCCAGTGGGGTGGACAGGGTCGATGCAACGTTGCAATTTTAAGGATTTTCTCTGGGGGTGGATTTCGCCAGTTGGGCGGGGGGAGGGAGACTTCAGATTTCCATTCGGGGTTTATTTTTATTTTGTGTCTGGACATTTCCGATAATTCCATCTCGTCAATTGATCCGAAAGAACACATGTAAGGCACTACTGGTCTCCATGGCATTGCCGAACAACATGATGAGCTATTTGATGGGGGGGTGTGATGGGGGATGTGATGGGGGTATGATAGTCATTGCAACGTTGCACTCTTCGTTAAGTGCATGAGTCCGCAAACCCTTTTACTAATCACATATATATATATTTTTTTTAGATGAAGTTTCTTTCTTCTTTTGTTGTTTAAAAAAAAAGTAATGATCAAATCTTGCAACTATTTAGATTTATATATACGTATATATTTCTCTTTTTCTTTTTTTTTATTTTCTTTTGCTTTCAGGGTCACTCAGAAGGTCTATAAACAAACATCAACAAATCACAATGACAATACACTTTGAAAAGAGAGTGTTGGTAACTGGAGGGGCTGGTTTCATAGGAGCTCATTTTCTTCATCATTTCGTTCTCAAATACCCACAATATCATTTCACTTGCATAGACAAACTAAACTACGCCAGCAACTTTGAAAACATATCCAATCTCCAAAGTTTGAACAACTTTAAGTTTATAAAACTTGACTTGTCGGAGTCAACTGAGCAATTATATGAATTCTTGGTTACAAACTTCCATCAAACTGAAATCACGGATTTCATAAACTTTGCTGCAGAATCTTCTGTTGATAGATCGTTGCTGGAACCACTATACTTTACCAAGAATAACATTCTTGCTACTCAGAACCTACTAGAATGTTACAGAGCTCTTAAGAGCAAATACCGAGATGTCGACTTTTCATTTATTCATATATCTACCGATGAAGTCTATGGAGATGTTTCTATAAATACAACTGAGGAAACAACCCTCTGCCCCACAAATCCATATTCTGCTACTAAGGCTGCTCTTGATTTAATAATTCAATCCTATCGATACTCATTCAAATTACCAGTCACCATACTAAGGCCAAACAACGTCTACGGCCCCAATCAATATCCCGAAAAGATCATACCTTTGGTGATCAAATGTTTGCAGGAAAACAAACCTATCCCCATACATGGAGACGGCAGCAACAAAAGACGGTACTTGTACATTCAGGACCTACTAAATGCAATTGAACTAGTTTGGCAAAACCTGAAACACGACTCAATTGGTGAAATATATAATATAGGTGGACGTGATGAAATTGATAATCTTGGTTTGGTTCAATTAATTTGCCAAAAATACTTTAGAAATAGTGCTGTTGATTTCACTAAACATGTTCAATTGGTCAAGGATAGAGGTTATAATGATTCGGAATATTCAACCAATATGGATAAGATCAAGGCATTGGGATGGGAACCAGTAATAACATTAGACCAGGGTTTAGATAACCTATTGTAAGTATTTAATAATATAGAATTTTTCTTCACCCCATAAGCCCTCTAACTTTAGCATCAAAAAGTTGACTCTTGATTGGCATATCAAGCGAGTAAAATGGATCCTTCATGACATAATCCGAATAAAGCATGTACAATTGTCTGAAATATTCATGTGCTATATCATACTTCTTATTCAAATCGCCACTCTGTTTTGAGTCTTGTGTATTTGACCCATTAGGGCTGGTTATTATTAAAAATTTCAACCCGCTAACGGTTTGAAATATATACAAATGAAACATATCAGTCTCGATACTCTGCAATCCTGATTTATTGCTATTTGGACTCTGTGGTTTGAAATTTCCTAAGATAGCATTATTCTGATTCAGGTTGTATTCTTCAGTACTCATTGGCTTATCACGTCCGTGTATAATAGGGGTCAATCTTGATCCAATGGCATGAACCCCGTGTAATGTTCCTGCCAACACAAGATAATCATTGGCTGTAAGTTTATTCAATCCGGGGTTAATTTCATTATGATAAATCAATCCACCGGCTTTATTAAGCATGAATACGGAATATATCTTCATGGTAGACGTGATTAAGTTCAAAGTAACAATCCAAAACTATACTCTTCATTAGCAATTAACAAAGGTTGACCCAAAAGAAAAAAAAACGCCAGAAAATAGAAAGGAAAAAAAAACTAAAAAAAAAAGAAGCTTCCCCACCAGGAGTCGAACCTGGAATCTTCTGGTTCCAACCTGAAGTGGTTACGTAATCGTAGCCAGACGCCTTGACCATTGGGCCATGAGGAACGAAGCTTTTAGTTAAAAATTGTGTACTTTTGTGTAAATCTGTTATTTTGTATCAGGTGCAAGATTTCTATTTCTATCAATTGCTCCTCTACCAGTAGTGTATATGACCCTGTTTACAATCAGTAATTAACTAAAGTGACACTGATCTAGTTTAATCTCAGGTGTTGGTAGTTTAACCCAAATAACAAGTTATTTATTGACCCTTTTATTTTTCGCATTTGGTAGGAGTGTAGAAACGAAAGATGCTGGTATAGGTGATACTGTTGGACAGTTTTCGAAAGTAATTCGCTTGCTGTGGTATCAGTTTGCGGGTGGGGCTCCATTTTCTCCCAAGAAGCGATATTTTAAAATTAATTTTCCAAAAGTCAACATTGGGGGAAACTTATTGAAGGCTTGTTTTTATTTGTCTTTGTTTTTTTTTTACAATAAACACCCATTTAATACATAGAAAATATCCATAGAAATTAAAAAACAGCAAACATTATGTTGAGGAAAATTGTAGAAAAAAAACAGCTCAGATCGAAGGATAACTGTAAAAAGGTTTCTAATACTTTAGTCTATATATGTGACTGCAAATACTTTCATTTATCAATACACTGCTGACCAATTATATTTGAGTTAAAATATGCGCTCATTTTCTTTCGAATTGGGGTATAGTTTGATAAGAAGTGCTCGCTAGTGTTGAGCTCATTTCTTGAATTTCTTGCCTAGTCTTAGATATAAGAAGTACAACTACTACATTGGCAACCATGAAGTGCTTGGCTTTAATCTTGCTTTTTTGCTGCAATCGTTTCTGCACATGATTGCCAAGAATTTCCCAATCGGAAATTTGAAAGAATATTCAAAAGAGAATGGGAACCATGTTCAAATGCCGACTGTAATCAGTTGCTTGCAGTTGTGGATAAAACATGCCCAACTCCGGGCACTAGTTATAAGAGCATGGCGAAGTTCTTTAAATGCTGGTGTGACATTTCTGATTCGGATGCCTGGGCTGGTTTGAGTGATTGTGTACCTCTTTGCCCAGACTTATCTGACGCTTTCAGTTCACTAAATGTCAATCCTGATCCAGATAATGTTCAAACAATAATCTGCCAGTTGGGTGTCTACTATAATACTGCTGGTGCAGCTA